>JBCFYV010001967.1:0-91706 GCA_039000515.1 Timema cristinae | reverse complement strand
GTTAAATTAAAAATACTAAATATTTGTCCATAATAAATGGCTCATAGGTATGACAATAAGATATTTTAAATTCAAATCAAATATTTGCCCATAAAAAAGGGGTCATGGTATGACAATAAGTATGTTAAATTAAAATACAACATATTCCCGCGAACTTTAATTTAAAAAATACAGTACATAATCATACAATCGATTAGTCGGATTTACTGGCGCAAAGTCGCCCTGACCTTTGAAAATAAGGTGATCTCAGAAAAAATTTTGTTTTTAATGCCCGTTTGATTTTTTTTTGTTATTTGAAATTTCAGCCAAATAGAATTTAAAAAGATTTCATTAAAAAAAAAAGGTTTTAATTTGCCAAAATGGATTTAGACTTTACTTTTATGAAGTAAAAAGCCGGGAGTTTATCCTACCCCTGAAAATACTCGGGCCCCCTTTGTGTCGTTATGATACGGGAACAAATATTACAAAATCGTGGGGGACGAAAGGAAAGGGGGGGAAAAGCATTCGGGATTTAAAGGGAACATAGTAAAAGAAATGCTGAGCTTCTGAACGGTCTCGTGAGGGGAACTCGTTACTCCATGTGCAGCCACCCCGGGGCGTCGGCTGAACTTTCAGCATCACGCCTCTAGTGTTTTTTTTTCTCCCGGGTTATGAAGGTTCGTCCGGAGGTTTTGAGCCTTGTTCCCCGCAGGCCCGTCGAAGGTGAACAGTAAAAGCCCCTTTCTTTGTTTATTTTTGTAGCGTCTCCCATCTAACCCCCAATGCTACAGTATAAAGGGGCCACGAGGCCCAAAAGAGACTATTCCTATATTTTAAATTTATTTTATATCAATATTGCATTTTTATTTTCTAGATTTAATTGAGAATTTAATATTTTTATTTTTTTGACAATTTAAAATAATCTGTTTACTCTAAGCACATTAAGCAAAATTCTTTTGGGGCTGACTGCAGCTCACAGCTGACTTTGACATAAACATTTAGGTATATACCTAAATTTCGACTGTCAGAAGTGACAGCTGAAAAACAATGTTTTTGCAGATCATTTGGTTCGGCGTAGGGATACATATTTGGTCTGGTAACTTTTCAAAGCCGTCAGCTGTCAGCTGTGAGCCGTCATCAGCACCAAAGAAGCCATGGGGCTACTGTAAGTGAATAAATGGAAATAGAATAGGTCCCAATATATACCCTGGGGAAAAAGCCACATTACATTGGTCTTCTTTATTATTTATATCCTTTTATTTGAACATATTATGCTCGATTATACAAATAACTTTTTAAACAGTTTAAGTAATATACTACTCATTCCATAATATTCCATTTTAGAAAGGAAATTATTTACAGTATTAAAATCAAATGGGACACCTTAAAACATAATTACGATCATCTAGATAAAGGGGCCTCCAAACTTTTTTGTGTGTGGGCCACATAATATAGTACAAAAGTTCTTGTGTCAAAGAAATAAATAAGGTTTTTAAATGGCTAAATAAATTTTATTTGGATCTTCTTGGGGCCATCAGCGGATTTGATTCAGAACGAAAGAAAAATAAAAAAAATTGCAACGAAAGTCAGAAGGGTGTATATATTTTCAATAAATATAAACTTGTATTTACTCTGGAATGGCAAATGGAGATTTCAATCGTAACTAACAATCACGGAGTTTTTTTTACAATAAGATCAATTGGAGTAATGCAACTGCTTTTTAATTTTAAAATATTGCTGAACTGAGGTTACACGCTTGAGGTGCCAATTTAAATTAGAATGACTTCGAATGTCGTCCAATAAATTTGCTTGATAGTTGGACTTGACATACTTAATTCCTAAACCTTTGTTTGTTCACACGAGTATGTTGTACAAAAACTGACAAAAAATCCACAGTCAATAATTTTTAAATTTGGAAATTGCTCAGGCTGCAAAAATTTCTAAGATCGGATTTATATTTCCCTTTTTTCTAATTGTTTTTAAGCATTTCTTTGATTGGTGATTAATAATTTCAAAAATTTAAACTGACGAGACATTGCGGTAAAATTGATTTTAAACAGTCATTTTTCATAGGTTTTTCCACCCAAGATCAGAAAATTGTTTTTAAAAATTGATTTTGCAATTTAGAAATGCATTTTTAATGCAAGCGAAGAAGAAAATTATTACTTCACGTTCTTAGTTAAATTTTTCACAAAAATGGGATATAAAGCAAGCTATAAACTTTCACCCCTCCAGAATTTCCTTGACATGCGCGAATAGATCACAAATCATATTTGCTTCAGCTTGCAACTTCAGATTCAATTTAATCATAATCCATCTAAAAATCAGAAGATAAAAAGACAAAATTTTCAAAGCCGTCAGTGTTTGATAATGTGGTTCAGGTCGATTTATACTTGTGAGAAAAAAACAATTTTTTTTTTTAGTTTGGAAGAGCCGATAAACTACTCCTGGTTTATTCCGCCAATAATACCTATAATTATTTTAAGACGTGCTATGTAGATTTCGAAATTATTGGAAGGAGGAGACGCTCTGTAAGATTCTAATTATTAAGTTCGTTTTTATTTACTTAAATCCCTGCCTTTAACTATCATTAGATAGCTTCTAAGGGAATTGATTTTTGAAAATTTTATTTATTTACGGCATTTGGGGGCGCAATTCCCAATCTCGTTGAAATGTTGGTCTGGCTCTGGCCTTGTGTTTTGTGTGTGGTGTGTGTGATAGCCTATATTCTGAATAGTAAATATTTTTTTCAGAAATTATAATACTTGAAGTTAAACTTATAAGTAGTGCATATTTTAACAAAATATTTGTGTTGCGTCAAGGTTTGAAGGTTATTGATCTTGACTTTCTTAAACACTCATATTTGTACGCATTGAGAAATATCAAAATGTGTTTGTTAATTTTTCTAGAAAACACAGATTTTATTAAAAAAAGTTTCAATTTTGAACACTCAACGGGCGTTTGTAATCTTTATAGTTACCCTACTTCATATCAAGATCTAATAGCTTCTAGCAAATTATTAATGGCACATTAAGTACAAACTATTAATTAAGCCGAGTACTTATTAGTCAATAATGTTTTCATATAGTTCAATTTTTGCTCAGGTATTTGACCGACTCAGGGAAGAAGGGAACATCAACTATTTGGAGAAGTTGATTCCATTAGATGCGGACTTAACGCAAAAACTGGTCTAGGGTTGAGTAAATGATGACACTGCCACCTTGATGGCCAACGTGAGCTTTATCTTCCACTGTGCGGCCAAACAGTACGCTTTGATGACCCTTTTGCGCCATGCAGTGTTACTCAACACAAGAGGTATCTGGAGCTAAACCAGGCTTTCTGCCAATATGAAGAATTTGCAGGTATGATAAAAAACGGGATCAATAATACAGTAGATTAATCATATTTCCCAAATGTCATGGTCACTTTGGCAAAAGAAAACCAATGGTATATACCTTTTTAATTTTGTGGTCTATATTTTTAAAGGGTTTGACATAATATTTTATTTGAAAAAAAAACAAAATAACATCAAACATGGGATGTATATGTTTAGAAAAAGAGATAAATTAGAGTAGATGGAGAGAAAATGGGCTAATATGGTAAAAGAGAAAATAATATTTATAACACAACACTATTTATCAAATCAATTTAATTGTTAACTAAAGGTTTCACTTATTTACATCAAGTCAAATAATGCATAAAGGAACAATAATTTCATCGTTAATTTCAAAAAAACTAATATTAATGTCAAAGAAAAGCTCTGTTTGTACAGACACATAAAAAAATTTTAAATTTTTAAACCTTTTTTTCTACTTTAATTATTGCTTATAAATACATCTAGGATGAATGGCTTATAATCACTTCAAACTAATACTAGAGTAAAAAAGTTATATTTGTTAGTAGCGTTAAAATAAAATCAACTCTAAGAAAATATAATAGGTAACTTAATATCAAGAAACATCTTTGAGGGACTTATAACAAAAATGTAAAACGTAGATATATACTGATTTTGCAAGGAAGTTCGTTAATGAAAGTATTTTTACCTACCATCTTTATATTTCTGATAGTTTATAACAGACATCCTATAAAATCAATGTTACATTCTTCCCTCGACATGTAAATGTATATGCATCACTAGAGTCTGGATTTGTATCAAAATGCATGTGTGTGGTGTGTTTTTAAGCTGATATCGAGAAAAATATCCGGTACATCCATAACGCTTCTCTAAATTACTGGAATTATAAACACATTTGGAGGCTCGAAGAAAATCCCTTGCAGTTCTCACCTTCTCTGATGGATTAAATTTTTAAATAGCATGACTTCAAGAAACTTTTCATGTTGATAAAATTGCACTCGATAATTTTGGTCATTTATTAAATATAAATCCTGCTACAAAACGGTCCATCAAATTAACAAAAAGTTGTCTGGAAAAAAAAACTGAAACACAGGGGGAATTTACCGATAAGAATTGTGATGTTTGTCAAATGCACTTGTGAAATCATGATATGTCAAAAGGATATTTTCATTGTATAAAAAATTCTTCATAACTTTATATAGGGCCTTCACAGAAAACATTTGTATGACTTTCCTTAAATATTTAACAACCATGAATAATGAAAGATTTTCCACAAAACAAATAATTTATTGATTTTTGTTAATTTCTTTTTGCAAATAATGGTGCATATTTTGTGGATTTTAGTGCATATTTTACGTACATATTTTACTATTTGATTTGGGATAAAAGTCCAAGCTATATGCATCACATATTATTAGATACGAACTTGAACTTAAATTACACGTGTATATAACCTTTGGCAAATAGAACTTGGAAAAAAAACTTCTTGAAAAATCAAACTCAGAGGAAAGTTAGCTGTTTATAAGAAATATTTCTCTAACTTCAGAAAGAAGTACTTTTTGGGAGAACTTGATTAAAAATCCACTACCTAGTGGTGAACTTTTGCCTTTTTCTGTTGGCTAACGGGACATAAATCCCCCCGAAACAATACGGTCATGCAAAAAAAAAAAAAAAAATAGGCCCACATATGGTCAACCCCCCCTATAATAAATCATAGTTTTTTTTAAAAAATAGCCTATTTATCCAATTTGCCATAAAAAATATTGATTGATTTATTGTGCCCATCTCCTTAAATATTTATTAAATTTATATTACTAATATAAATTGTGCATTGGGCAATACTAAATGATCAATCCAAAAATATTGATACAAAACAATTTAACTTGTTCTCCTTTTAAGTTTTATCAACCTTTAGAAATGATTTGAATAAAAATAAAAATTTTGGCCAACAGTTTGATTGTGCATTTACAGATCCCCCCTACGTCATATAGGTGCAAAACAGTAACTAACTACCTCTTCAGTGGCCCGCATGGTTTTAAGCGCCAAATCTCGCAATAAACTAGACCCTTTAAACGACGGGGAGATCAGGGTTCAATCCCCGGTCAGGTATACTGAGAGGGTTTTTCCTCCACGCAAATAGCGTCGCACTTCTTCTAAATTAAACCTTCACAGTCTCTAAAATTTTAGTGTAATTTGTACGTAAGTAGTGTTCTGGGGCCCATGGCCCCAATTTTGACCTTTGACCTTTGACCTTGACATTTGACCACAATTTTGTGTGACGTTAATCATTGTGTGTTATGTTGCAACATCCTGTTTGAGTAACGTGACCTACTTTCCTCTGATTGGCTGCTATAAATAGTCTCCTTCCCCCACCAATTTTGACCTGCTTATCACATCCGCCTCCCCCATTGGTTCCTCTGTCACAAGGCTGCAGCCTTCCCCACCCCAAACCCTGGCGCCAGTATGTCAGCCCGACAAGACAATAATAGATATTGGTCATTGCCTCGGGCATCTGGTTTTCCCTGGTGCCAATATGTCGGCCGACAAGACAAGAATAGATATCGAGGTCATTGCCCGGGGCAAAGGGTTTTTCCCTGGCGCCAGTATGTCGGGCAGACAAGACAAGAATAGATATTGAGGTCATTGCCCCGGGTAACGTGGGTTTTCCCTGGCGTCAGTTTGAGGGCTCACGAGACAAGAATAGATCGTGACCTAAACAAAACCTTGGGTTTTCCAAGACGTAATCATTGCGTGTTATGTCGCAACCCGGCACCAGGCTGGCGGGAGACAAGACAATTGGGACAAAATAGTATTGACCCCGGGCAGGGGGGTTTTCCCTGGCCCCGGGTTTTGGGCAGACAAACAAGTTGAGACAAAATAATATTGATCATGCCCCCGGCTTTGGGGTTTTCCGGGGCCAGGTTGGTGGGGCAGACAAACATGTTGAGAAAAGAAAGATACGACCCCGGGCATGGGTTGTTGGGCAAAAGACAATTTTGGGACTTTAAAAAAAACACAGATTTTACAAATATTATTTATTATTAAACACCAATTATCATTTTTACAGGAATACGCATATATTCGTTCTCGTTTTTTTACGGTCTCTTAGATCGTTTGAAAAATTGTTTTTTTTTCCAATCCAACATGTAATAGTCCAAACCGATATTTGACGTGTATGGGGTGACGAAAGACCCGGTTGAACCACATCACCACATCCCATGATCCCGGCAGATTTTGACTATATATCGGTTTTTCTTTCGGGCATCGCTGAAATTCTTCGATAGCGTAGGAGGTTTTAAACACCCAAGTTGAAGTAATGCCGCAACAGAAAAAAACCATTTCCCTTGCGAAAAACTTTTGTTGTCGTCGAGAATTTGGGAAAACAAAAGACGCCATAGCTTAAATGAAGGGGGTAAGGGGGGGGAACCCTTTTTATATAATTTCCCCATAATGGGTCACGACGTTTCGCCTTGTAAATGGGATGATTTGGCAACCCCCCGTACACATACAGTTGACAGTTTCGGAGAGCTCGGTGAATCCCACGTCTCAGAAAACCGTTCTCGTCAAATTCCAATGTGATATATGTGGGGGGAAGATTAGTGGGAATCGAAAGCCATGAGAGGGGTACCCTTGGGGAATTTCTCGTGTGATGTCCCACCCTCGTTCATGAAATGATACCCGTTCTAGAAAAAGCGTGTGGTAGACATGACAAGTGTCCGTTTGAAAAAGGGGCTGTAACGGTTTCGACGGTATTTGTTCCCTGTCCCGTAAGCGAAAAAGTTCATGCCGTAGGTTTAAAAGTTTAAGGGGTTCTTGGTGGCGCCCCCGTTGAACGCTTCGTTCGCACAAATCCCACGAGCACCTTTGGGTAAAGGCCGGTGAAAAACGTTTCCAGCGTTTCCCTTGCACGCCCGTATAATAGTGAGTGTTTTTCTTCCACACGGGGAGGGGATACTTGGCGGACTGACGTTTGGGCTTTGGCGTGTGCCAACAGTATAAAAGGGTGCACTTTGACACCCCCTCACTAGAAGGCCAGCTTCACATTAAAACCTTAAAGTGGGGAAGTTTCGGGGCCCGCCATAAGACTAAACACGTTCGGGAAAACGAACCAACCGACCTGGGGTTCGGCGCCGTTCAAAAAGGTTTTTTCTTTTGGGTTAAACACTCACCGTGTAGATACCCCAAAAGATCACCGTCTTAATTTTTGGGGTAACTGCGAGGGGCCTCAAACCCCGGGTTTTTGGGGGTTAGCCCCCTCAAAGGTTTCCGGGGGGTGTCTGGAACCCACAGACCGCAATTTAAAATGCGTTTTTTTGGGTTTTGCTGTTGTAATTTAGCAGTGCCCCTCAATGTACGTCTAAGGCATACGTTTTTCGGGGCGGTGTTTTACTATTTTTGGTTTAAAACACGCCCACCCCCGTGAATAGAAATGACCCAAATTTTTTGAGGGGAGCGATCTGATCCCCCTTTGGGAAAAAAGCGCCACCACGGGTTTCATGATGGCCCCCTGATATGAGCATGTCTGGGAAAGATCGATATAAACTGCCTTGTCCTAACGGTAAATTCGATGGGATCATCGGGAGGAAGAGAAGGGTTTTTAACTGGAGCCTTTCCCCGCTTTCAAAAAGGTTTTTGAGTGGGTGGCCGGAAAAGAGATCGATTTCACTGCGGGTGCCTCGAGGACTGGGGGTGTAAAACGAAATTTTACTGAAAATACTTTATTTTTTCTTATCTTTTTACGTCGGGTACGACTTAGAATAAACTCGTTGTTTCTTACGACCCCTTTATACCACCCCGTCTCAGGTGGATTTTCTGTTCGGCCGGTTTGGGTTTGTTCCAGCCTCTTCGACACGTTGCCATAGGGCCTCTTTGAAAGACGCCGTGGTTGCAACGTCGAAGCACGTCGATACCGTAAGAAGCCCCTTTTTTCCCGAGGCCTTATCACCGTTTCTCAGCAACGGTACGAGCTTTTAAAAAACCCACTGAAAAAATTTTTCCATCCCATGCCCTTTTGAAAACCCCCGTGGGAGATCGAAGAATTCCCGTTCCGCCTGGTTAGAGTACTTGGTAGGACAGTTTCATTTGACAGCTAAAAGAAGTTTCACGCCAATTTTCCAAATGAATGGTAAAGGTTTACCAGTGTCGGTTCAATGTTTTCCCAAGCTTTCAATTCCTTTAAGAACGGCAGTATGAAAGGGTGGGAGTTTGTCTTTTGTATTTCCTAGGATGACGTTGTTATGCCGAAAGTAACAGCGGTAAAATGGAAGGGTATTATTTTAATTTTCATTTTTTTTTTTTTTTTTTTTTAAAAATTTTTTTAAAAGATTGTTTTTTTTTTTTTTTTTTTTTTTAAAAAAAACTTCAACTTTTTGTTGGGGGTTTGTGTACTTAAAATAAATCCAAACCCCCTTTAAAAGCCTCTACTTCGTTTAGACCCTTGATAATTCGGGGATATGCTGTTTTTTCCAGCAGGGATATGATCCTTGAATATTTTTTTCCCCCCCTTTAGGTCCACCCTGTTGTCCATAAAATATTTTTACCCCAGGTAGGTGCTGAAAAAAAGGTTTTTGAAATTCACCCGAACGACTTCCCACCGGCCTTCGAGTGTAAGACGGTAAGGAATTTGCGTGTGAAATTCTGGGGTTTTCGGGAAATACCCCATAGAGCTGTCGTCGGCAAAGTGAGAAATTTTGGTCCTTCAGGTACGCACTACGTAACGGGCTGGAACCCAGGAATTAAACTTAGGGGGGAAACCCTTTTCCCCACTGCACAACACTTTCTTTCTGGGCGCCTTTCCCCTTGACACGTTTTATTTTATCAACTTTAAAAGTTTCGGAGACTTACGCGTTGCAATTCGGGTTCGAAAAACGTCCCTCCACTTTTTCGCCGTCAAGTCGTGAGCTGTGACGACGGTTTTTCGCAACACGACACTGCTGACTTTAAAAATCTCTTCGCTACAATTGCTTTCGTAGCCCTTTTAAAAACCTTTTTGGGATTTGCTAATAGCCCCGGGTTCCCCGATTTTTATTTTGGGCTTTCGATTTTGGCCCTTTTTTGCTGTACAGACTACTCTGATTGAAGTACTTTGTTTCAAACGTGGGCGTGCGCCATCTTGATACGGAATGTTTGGAGCCGTTGTAAGCGTCAAACAACTTGGAGGACGTCCAAAAAACCGATGTGATTTTTGGTAAAATAGCGCCACGTGCGCCTTTCAAGTTTTTAAACCCTTCCACGATGTTTTGCCTTCACGTCTGGATTAGAGGGGTGTAAAAATGCACGCCTTCTTGCTTGAAAATTTCGGGACTAGACGTGCCGGAACCTCCCCTTGTCCGTCGTATACTTAGAGGTTTAGGGGCCCGCTTTGATTAAAAATTTCCCCAAAAGCGCCTCACGACGTCCCCTTTCTTGGAGGGAAGGTCCCCCGCCCAGGCCATTTACTAACCGTCGTGAAGTAAGCAAGTACACTGCACCGTCTTGTTTTTTCGAGATTCTCATATCGTTGAATGGGTTTGCCGGGACGTCAATGTTTACACCACGTACTTGTTGCGGGGAAATTTTTTTTTAGCCGGTTTGTTGGGGTATAGGCCTGCGCACGAACCCATTTTTGTACTTTTTCGGGATTTTTTGGCCCTTTATGATGACGCCCCCCCTGAAACCCTCCAGGATAAAAAAGGTTCGTAGTAATGTCGGCTAGACTTCCCTTTAACCCCTCTGAAGGCAGTCCCCGGGTTTTTCATCCCCCCTCTTCATTTCTTCTTTTTGGGGCTTCGTGGTGAAGGGTGGTGGTTGGGCGTGGATCTCTAAGGGGCGCCAACTTTGGGGTTTCACAAAAAATTCTTTCAAAACTTTTATATTTTGCAGCGCCGGGAGAAATCCGCCCCCCTGAGGGTTCGCTGTGTCTTCTTGCTCTGACCAAATCGTTGCAAATCTACAATTTGGGATCCACGAAGGGGCTATCTTAATACTCACTTCCCTTTTTGGCCCCAAGAATGCCCCCCTGGGGACTTAATTTTTCTATAAAATTTCCTTTTTTTTTCGTCCCGTGCGGTACAGTATTAAGTAAGTTGGGGGGAAGTACAGCCCTTTGGGGGGTGGGGGTGGGGCGGTTAATGGCGGAGGGTGTTGCTAAGGGGAATACCTGTAGCACTTTTTTGTATAAATCCATTAGACTTGTCGTTAAGTTTTGAAGCGAGGATTTTTTCCTTTTTCCTTTCCAACCGGAACCCCTATATTTGTTGCAAAAAGCCGTTTGTTGGTGGGGTCTCGTAACGGTGTAATTTTCCCCGGGGACACCAATATCTTTTTTTTTGGGTTCCATTATTTAACTTGTTGAATAAGAACCGGGGGCCCCCGCTGTTAAAAGGGCAAAAGTAGGGCAAAAAACGCTCCTTTTTTCGAACGTATCGTCTCTTTTCTTCCAGCACTTCCCTTTTGACCATTTCGAACACCTCTGTGAGCACGTAACTTTTCTTCTGCGCTTTTTTTCGGGGTACCCCCCTTTTTTAAAAGTTTTGTAGGCACACTCGCAAACAGAGTCAACCAGTTTCTTGTCGGCCGTTTTCATCAAGGCACACTTGCGCGGGTTCTGAACATCGCACGTAGCAAGGGATGTTCAGCATTTTGGGGATCAGGTTTATGAAATACTTTAAGCGGGAAAAGTGTCGGTGTTTTTATAGCTTTTGCGCGGTAGAAACGCAGCACCCAAATTTTTGTGGGGGGTTTTTTTCTGAACCATTCTGGTGTACCTTTTTGAATTCTAAAAATTAACCTTTGGGCGTACTTGTAGCATCAGTGAAGCCTCTTGTAAAAACGAGGATTTTCAGGACAGACTTGACGGCAAAGTGTTGAATCGAGCTTTATCCCTGGGATTTTTAAAAAACGAATAATGTGTTTTTAAAAGAAAGCTCTTGGCCCTTCCCCTGAGGGAATAATTTTGTGAAAGGTACAGACGTAATATTTTGATGGTGGCATCCTTTGGTGAAAAGACGCGACCACTTTTTTGGGCTTCACGCAAAAAAAAGGTCGTCCGGAAATAGGGGAGAGTTTACAGGGTCATCCATTTCCGGAAAACCCCTTACGAAGATGAGTGGGGATTTGTCCCGTCTTGTTCGAACCCCGTTCCCAAAAAAAGCTAATACCATTGATTTTTATAAAATTTAACGTCACACATTGCCAAGGAGGGATAAAGCTGCTCAAAATGGACTTTTCCCGCCGGAAGGGCCGCTTATGAGGTGAAAGGGGATGTTTAACTTGTCCAAATTTTGGATAGTTATAAGCATATGACTTGTTTATAGGATAGGGGAGGTTTGGGGGGGGATAGACGTTAAAAAAAAACATAAAAATTTTTACAATATTTATTTGGTAATGAAAAAAGTATTACCAGTGTAAAGTATACTTAATTTTTTTAAATATAATTATTAGTATAAACATAAGGGTTTTTTTACAATATTTTTTTTACACACAGTGAAAAGTAACTGTGAATTTTTACAATAGGGGTGGGGAATAGTGGCCTCGGTACTAAAAAAAGAGGGTTTCAATTTAAAAAAAAAAATAATATACGTTTTTATAATTTTGAAAAATTTTAAAAATAAAAATTTATACAATCAGTTTTTTATACTTGACTGAAAGAAAATAAATAATAACAAACAATTATTAGATTTAAAAAAAAAAAGATATACACAACAATTTATTATAATTAAAAATATACAAAAAAATAATTGCTAAAAAAATCGGGTAGGCGGGGGGATTACTGCAAATAAAAAAAATTAAAAAGTATACCGGGTGCAAAAAAAAATTATGTTTTTTACTTGCAAAAAAAATAAAAAAAATTTCAAATATTTAAAAAATGGTAGTCAGGGGAACTGTCAGGGGAAAAAAAAAAATATGTTATTCACCCCGTCAAATGATCCCCTTTTTATTCGGGGCGAGCGCGTTTAAAAGGGACTCTGATACCCAAACGGAAAACGTATTAAAAATCTTTATCCGGCGTTTGGTGTACCGGGGGGTAGACTTTTAGTCTGCGAAACGGTAATACAGCGCAAGACCTTTTCTTAAAATTTTTTGTGCGGTATCGTATGTATCTTCCGCACTTGTTCGGTGACCACGCTTTCAAAATAAAAAAATTTAACATCGTTCCGGTTGCCAATTTTTATGGTACCCACGAACCTTGCACACCGTTTTTTTTTTGGGCGGGATCGCCCCAACAAAAAACCGGGTAAGCGAATTTTTGGGACCGCCAGATAAAAAGGTGTAAGTATTTTCCCGGGACCGTAACCCAAATTCTCAGGGGTAAACCTAAAAAGTTCCGGTGGTGGACTCCAATCGCCGGGCGTTCGGTGAATAGAACGTTTTCTTTATCTGATAAAAACGCGGCCCCCCAATTGTTAAGGATGCGTATAATGCAACCTAGCCATACATCGTGAACCCCCACCGCCCCCTCGGGGGTTTAGGGTTAGGGCCAAGGGTCAGGGACCTGTAATTTAGGAAAAAACCCTATCTTTACATCAATGACGCTGCCCACGGTGATGTACGAATCCGTCAGGTACTTGTGGACGCCCGATAGCGTTGACAAGGGCTACGGTGGTAAACGGTCTTTCCCCAAATTTTCCCCCATAGTGAATTTAAAAAAATTTTAGCCAGATGCGGAACCGGGGTTTTTACAAACAGAGCCAAAAAAATTTTTTACCCCTTCCCTTTCCTCATAATTTTGAATGTATGCAACTTTTCCTATTTGGGGTAACCACCCGGGCCACCCTGGCTTCTTTTTATTTTAAAAAAGTATCAATGTACCCTAAAAAGGGCCGCCAAAAAACGCGTCTGACTCAAAAAGGATACATTGTACCCCCACATTCTGCACTGCTTCAACGGTGTAGCCTTTCTCAAGGGTTTTCCCGGGATCTCGTCAATCACCCGAGCCTGTCAACCACGATCTTTTTTTCTTGTGCTGACACGCGCCTTGGTTTTTTCCCCCCCCGCATTTCCTCAAAAGATAACTTTAGCTTGTCTTCATCCGTGTATGCAATACGGGGGGGAATAATCTCGCGGAAGCGTAAATGAAAACTTTGGCTAGGGCCTTTACTTGATAGATAGACTACAATTTGGTTTTCCAAGTAAATTTTTTGGGGTTGCCGAGGATTTTTTGTACTTGCAAACGTATGGACAAATGAACACACACCAATACTTATCTTCTCCCCCCAAGAAAGGTTGTTTCGGGAAGGCTTGATAAAATTTGTACCCCCCCCAAAGAATGATCCCGGGGACTGAGGTTCCTTGGATACACCTCGTCGGAGTACAAATTGCTGCAAGTCCTTGTCTGTGCGTTTCATCGCATTAAACATGCACTCCCCCACATCTCTACACCGTTACCGGCATTCTTAAACTTTCCAAAAAGCCTGGTGTTCAAAACGCGTCTCCATTCTCGTGGGACTATTTTTGAGGGTGGGGGTCCGTAGGGTAACAGAAGAGCACCCGTGCCATAACACCCCCAAAATTGGGAAGACGGTGGTGGTCCCAGCTTTAAAACACCGTCTAACGCCCCCCTAACACATTTTCCCAGGGCCCCGTTACCGCATGAAGAAAGAGACACCGCGTTGTTTGCCTCCCAGCAACCATTGTACACGAGTGTGACTGTTGGTCTGCGCACTGATAGCCACGTTAGGGATAATCCCGATAGATTCTCCTTAAGAGATTTGGGCGAAAACCAACAGGCCGCTCCACTATGAAACCCCGCCTCTCGATGGGTCCACCTTTTTTTCTCCAGAGCATTCCAAAACTTCGGGCAGTTTTTCCCGTGGATCTTAACCCTTTACAAAATACTTTCCCAAATCACTTTTTAAAATAAAAGACATAATTTTCTTTGCCCAAAACGCGCTACCACTTTCAAAGTGCCCTTTCCCCAATGCATCTCCCCGATCCCGAGTCCCCCCTTTTTGGCGCAAGGACCCCTATACCCCGCGTTTTTTTTTTATTGAAAAAAGGGGGGAAATTCCCTTGGCCAAAGACTCGCCCAACCCAAAATTTTGGGGCAATTGGCAACGACAGGGGAGAAATTCAGAGTCAAAAAGTGGAGGGGCCGTAAACGCATGGACTTTGTTTTTCCCCACCGTTCATTATAATTTCGGAGCCCTTTTTTTTTACCTCCATCATGTATTTAAAATAAAATTGCCATATAGGATTTGCGTTATGGCCGAGGAGGGTGGTACCCTTTAAAATTTTTGAAAGCTTTAATTTGTTCTATAAATTTAAAAAATTGGGGCCATGGGATCACCCGAATATCGAGTCCTATCGCCCCGCTTTGGGTGCAATATATCATTTGCATCAAAAAACAAAAGCCTTACAACACGTTTGCACGAACATATTGGGTTCGCGCAAGTAGTGCCTCCGCCTTGAAGAAGGTTTCTTGTTCATTCAAAATCATGAATAAAAAACATAAATTACTCTTTTTCCTTGACGGTTTTGGAGGGGGCCCGCTTATATAACTGAAATGCCCAAAAGGACGATATGAATCGCATCCCCAAAAAAATTTCCATAACACCTATTGAATAATTTGTTTTTTTCCAAACGAAAAATTGCCCGCATACCTCGCAACCTTTTTTGATACACGCCCGATCTGTACCGCTAAAAAAACCGGGACTTTATGGTTATCAAAGCACGTCTGATTTGTGAACCAAAAGCCCGCAGCTTTACAACCACAGATCGGCCCCGCTCAAACCGCTTTAGCGAGCATTTTTGCACGCGGATTCCACTTGTGCGCATTCTTAATAAAATGGCCAGGGCAGCGCGGCAAAAGTACGAGCATTTTAAATGCGGCTTTAAAGGATTTTATGACGTCAAAATGGTTTTGCTTATCGCGTGAAAATAAAAATCCATGTACCTTTTAAAAGGGAATGTTCGGGGGGAGTGGGCCCCTCATACAAGACCTGTTTCCCCGACGTTCCCTAAACACCTGATTTTGTTTTGGGAAAGGTATGCTTGAAATTTTTCATTTTCAGTGGTCCACCCCTTTTAAAAAGATTCACAGGGGGCTCACGGCAAGTCCTCTGCTTGATTTTTAAATTTTGCGGCCCTGTTTAATTTTTTTAAGGGTGTTCACGTCCATACATCCGGCTCTCTTTTTTTGTCCAAATAGCTTTGGCTACAACCAAGCACGGCAAGGCAAAGACGCGCCATTTTAATCGTTATACCCCATGGTTTTTGCGGCTATATTTAGGGGGAAAGATTAATCACATTTATGATTCCCCTCCACGAGGTTCCTTAAAGGGGAGAGTTTAAGTACAAGGTGCATACTCAAAAACAAAGTTTTACCTGCAACACGCGACTTACGTTTTTTCAAGCATTTCTCTAGCGTTAGCTGGTTGCTCGCCAAAATGAGACTACCCAGGGTTAAGTTGGGTCAGTGCTACTCAAAAGTAAGCCCGTGGTCATCGGTGCTAACGCCAGGCCTGCAACCGATGGAGCAAATAAGTAATTTGTTTCTTCAAGCATTTATTGCGTCACGATCGCTTGCTGGTGCCCCAAATGTAGGGTAATCTTACCATATAAAAGAAACCCCTCAATTGTTAAAATCCTCTTTTGAACGAACGAAGGGGACGCCTTTTTTCAATGCCCCACCTCCTGTTAACAGGCCCCGCAAATTCCCTGTTGTCCGGCTAAAGAAGGCCCTGCTATTCTGGCTCAGGGCCCATCTCCCTCGCCCCGGGGTCTCAACCCCCCCCCCGGGCGTAGGGGCGGGGTTGAAATGTTAGGCCAGCGGGGGCACTGGGGTCGACCCCTCCCCCTGGGGGCTGGGGGGGTGGGCTATTTGGGTTGGAGGGCCCCATAGCGGGCGGGGTGTGCGGGGGGGGGTGTTAAAATTTTCCGGGCCTCCAAACCCTAAACACAACACACGCACGTTAAAATATGCAGTAATTTAATCTAATGCTTTAAAGGGGTTAAAATCTAAAAGGGAATCGACCCCGAACCCTTCGCACTGTTTAAAAATACACAGTCTGTGACTTTTAAAACATACAGAAATCAAACCCTCCATTTCCAAAGTTTGCCCCTGCCCTTTTTTGGAACATGTAAAAATACAGGGCAACACAATTTTTTTAAAAAAACCTTTCCCAAACATGAGTGGTTCTAAACCCAAGGTGGGTAGAGCGATTCTATACAATTTTTTATTTATTTTTTTTTTTGTACGTCATAAATACTCCTTTTCTCTGTTTTAGCTGCAGCTCTCGAAATGACCGGGGGGGGGGAGGAAATTTCTTTGCCCCCCCCTGTTTCTTCCCCCCCCTTTAGTGTCTAAAAATGCCACCCCACCTATTACTAGAGAGAGAATCAATTAATAACCACTGGAAACAAAGCAGCCCCGCCCACTTTAATCACGTCCAAAAAGCAACCTTTACCTCCTGCTTTTTTTTCCAAAACAACCCGGCATTGAATCCTTGTACCAGTGTTAACGACAATAATAATAATAATAATAATAAAACATTTCTAGGTTGGAAACCACAAACAGCCGATTTGATACGGGTGATTAGTCAAATTTGACTTTAAAGGTGTGATGCTTAGAAAACGTCTTTAGTCATTTAAAAAAAACATTTTTTGGTATCGTAAGCTCTAGATGCCACCTAATTAGTGTATTAGATTTAAATGATCCGTAAAAAGAGATACCTTTTGTTTTAAAATTTTCCCAAAATTTTTAAAAAATGTTAGCTTTTTTAAAAAAAAAGACAGTAAAAAAAATGGAGAGAAAAAAGTACAACCTTTAACTAAAAAACATGAATCGAGTTAAAGTTAGTGAAGAAAACAATTTACTATTCGGTCTGCAATGGTAAACATAAGAGCAAATTTAATTTTTTTTACAATGGAGTGGAATTAAAAAAAGGTACCGCGATCTTCTTTTCGAAATTTGAAGGGGGTTGCCCGACACAAGAAGGATAAACCCCATTTTAACCCCTGTTTGGTTCGAACAAATGTCCCTGACCTGCATAATATAGGTTTTCCCGAAAAAAAAACCCCCCCCAGTAATATCGTTTTAAAGCAAGAGACTATATTTTGTTGACATAAAAAATAAATACTTAACCATTAATTAGAGGAAGTGCACCCTCTTTTTTTTGCAACGAGGGAGAATAGAAAACCCAAATACCGCGAGTGTTGAAGGGGTTATGTTTACAATACACCACACACATCGGAAAAATCAAATAGGAGACCAAGTTAAATGGACTCACATATAAACCCGGGCAATTTACCCCTAATCCCTGAAGTCAGGATCCCCCTTGATGTCGGGCAGGGGACGGACTGGGGGCAGCCCCAAAAGGGGGGGGACGGCGTGCTCCCATATCCAATGGATCCGTATCTCGGGGGGGGCGGCACATCCCCCCAAAGCAAAAGCCCTCACAAAAAAACGAAATTAAATAAATACATATTATTTTCATCACGGGGGGGGAAAAAAACCCCAAAAAAAAAGTCTTTCTATTTTTTAATTTTCCTAGGGCCCCTTCATTTCCTTTCAAACAGTTCCCGTCCCCCTGAAATAGCCAAAGGATCGGGGCTGTGGGGGTTTTTAAGGGGCGACCAAGGCCACAAAGCTTCAGGGGCGTCTACTTGATTGTCTATAAAAAAAAAAAAAAAAAATCCCCCTGTACACCAAAAAAAAAAATCCCGCTGTACCCCCCCAAAGACTATTCACCCATTAAAACAACAAGAAATTTTTAAAAATTGACCTGAATTTAAAAAAATGTCCAGCTCTTGAAATCATCTTGATCGACGCAATCGGGGCTTGATGCAAATTGAAATGAACATTGTAAATAATTCGGGCTATTTATACCCCTTCAAAAAGCCTTCCGTTGAAAGACCTAATTCCCCAATGTGTCCTTTCGAAAGCGCAAAAAAATGTCCCTAAGTCCCTTTTTTAAATCCCCTTTTTTCGGTAGTCGGCATCGACCCAGCGAAGTGGAGGAGGTGCCTGGTCGATGCTCCCGTCCACTGCCTTAAATATGAGTGAAGAATACCCTGACACGGAACGAATCCTGATAGTCAGTGGTTAGATCATTGGCGTACTAACCAGGGCCCGGTTTGATTTTCCCTTCCGTGTATATTTCAAATTTTTGTAATATTCACCGTGTGGTTAACCCCCCTAAAATACACCTTAAAACTTTGGGTATTTATTTAAATAGAGATAAGATAAATTGTTTGGAAACCAATAAATTACACACTAGCCCAAAAACAATGGAGTTATTAAATAAAAAAATAGAAATTGTTTTATTAAATGTGAACTTGGATTTCAGAGACATATCATCATCTGTCATAATTGTTGACACACAACAAAACAAATCATTTCCAAACTTTATTGCTTGGGTTTTAATGTTCAATAGCTTTGTCTTTTATTGGGTGCTATACAAGTGCAAATTCACAAAAACACTGAAAAACAAATTTCTTTCCCTTTCTTTTTTTTATTAATTTGGTTCCAAAATTTTTATTACATTTTTTAATAATCCCCCTAAAATCTTTCGGCACCCCCCCGATTTTCAGACACTGTCAAGAACCCTGTTCTAGCAGCTTCTCTTAGATGTAGCCCAGACCCATTTTTTTCACTTTAAAATTGGCCATTAAGTCCCTTTACGTACAATTCTGATTTTTTTTTTTTAGATAAATCTTTGGGGGTGGACGAGTTTTGAAACTTTGCCCTTTATTTGAAAAAAAATCAACTATTACTTTTTCTTCAAAAAAAACTGACAATGATTAAGCTCTCAAATTTTATATGTCTATGTTTAATTAAGTATTCGACTTTTATATAAGTTAGGACTACAAAAATATCCATTCCCTTTGGGGCCCATATTGATTCACAATTATCAAAAAGAAACTATTTCAACCAAAACTTGCAATAACTTTTTATGTTAAAGGGGGGAAAAGAAAGTATAAAGCTCAAAGATTTAAGTTAGTTGCATATTTGCTTTTTTTATTTAGAATATTTCTTTGTAATGATAAATATAAACCCTTTTTTAAAAATTATATATTATGTAAGGATAGGACTTTGCAAAAAATTATGAAGGGAGAATTTGTGGATAAAAAAAAGGTAGACCCTCTAAGATGGGTTGAATGTTTTTATATGAAATTTTTGAAAAAAAAAACATTAAGAGTTTTTTAAAAATAAAAAACGGTGACCCCGGGGGTCTAGGGTAAAGGTTCAGACTTCTGTGCGGGGGTCCGGGGGGTTAATCCCAGTCCCCCGGCAGATTTATCTGATTGCAAAACCCTTTTCCCCTTGACAAGAAGGTATTAACCAACTTGTGAATGTGTGGAATGCCAGGGGCCTCCACCCGGGGTTTGGATCCCCATTAAACGTAGGTCCTCCATTTCATCTCACAAACCCCCCTTCATTTCGTATTAGTGTAAGTGCGTATAACCTGAAAAAGGGTAGAAGACGCAGTGATAATAATAATAATTTAAGGCTGTATCTTGATAGACAATGGAAAAGTCAACTACATTATTGATTCCAATTATCACAAGCTATCGTAACCCAGCCCTCACGCCGGGAGATGGCCTATTTAGCCGAGTGTGCAGTTTTTAAAATTTCATGAGAAAAAAGTACATATATTGAATAAATTGCTGAAGCTATTAAGGTGTATTTTTGGAGGTTAACCACCAACGTGCCCAATGTCCACTTTTCACGGATGTAAACCACTTTGCCATGCAAAGAGGGCACAGAATGAAAAGCCGCGCTGATCTATTAGCTTAATTAGTTAGCAACCCCTTAAAATCCCATTCTTTCCCGAAAACCCCTTAACAATTTTTAAAAAATAAAGTGTGCGGGAAAACAAGACAAGAAGTTTACCAATCTAAACATAGTTTTGTTTTTTTTTAAGGGCAACAAAAGTAAATACACAACTAATGAAAACAAACAATATGCGTAAAGGCTTTTCAAAGATCTAAATAACCTTTGGAGTATGGGTTAACATTACTTTAAAAACTGGAAATAAAAGGGGGGAAAAAACAGTTATATGTTTGTTGTTTTAAACAGTAGAACTAATTGACATCGTGGGGTTCATGGTTCTTTCTACGGGGGCCCTCAAAAATAGCGTTAAGCGCGCGCAATCAAACAATATTTATAACATTTAAACTTTGACCAAAAAAAGATAAAAAATACATATTTAATCAATGAAATCAACAACGGATTTCAAAAAAAACGTTAGCCCCCGCCTCTACTCTAACACCCCCAAGTCCCTGAATACTCCCCGTTAAATAGACAGTTAAATTTAAAAATATTCTCCAAAAAGCGAACTACAAAAACGGGGGGTAACCCGACCGCCGAGAAAAGCCTTGGCGCGATCAAAAAATAATAAAAAAACAAATTAAATTATGAATGTTAACAAAAATTAATCAAATTGTAAAAAATCAATAGACGTTAACCCCCTACCCCGCGGCGTATTGGGATTGGGCCTGCCCACAACATTCATAATTCCTAATTTATTTATAAAAAGTCCTAAACGGTAATTTGAAATCGTTTTCCCCCTTTAAATCGAAAAATGCAATTTTTAAAAAAATAATTACGGTCCCCAAATCGCCCTCCTCACCAAACCCAGTCGGTGAAATTTTAAAAATGATATTCAAAATCCGTCTCATATATACAATTATTGTACCCAGAGTGGCCCGGAAAGGGAAGGGGGGGGGGGGGGAATGATAAACAAACGAACAGCAAAGAATACTCTAGTGGCGCCTAGAAGATCCAGGTCCTCCCCAGCGACGGAAGTATAATCCATTGGCCGCGTGGAAGTTTACGTTTTCCGGCCAGCCCGGGCGAGACCCGAGCGACAGTTTGGGTTTAAGGGGTCCCTCATTGTTGTGCAAGTTGGAGGGTGAAGGTCAAGGCTCGGACTTTTGTTGTGTTTTTGTTGTGTGATCACGAGATCGGGGGTGTAACCATTCGATAAATTAACAGTAACTTGTTACATCCTCCCCCCCCCCCCCAAAGGGGGGGCCCGAAAATTTCCTCAGTGTGGATGGAACGCAAGGGGACCATCCCCGCCATCAGTAGCTGGTATGGAGGGGTAGTAAATCCCCGGCGGAAGGTTCCCGACTGGCCCTCACAGCCATAGCAGACCTCCTTTGGGAGATACCTCACAAAATCCAGGATGGTCCCTGAACAAACACCATATGCCAAGCCCGACCCTCCAATCCCATTCCTGAGATCTATGCCGCCGAACCCGTTCCTAAGAAACCGGTCCATCTTATGCGGGTTTCTTTTCTTCAGAAGACGGGACATCCCGTATTTTCCGCCAGAACCCGAAGGGGGGAGGTAGGCGGGGGGGAAGAGGGGGCCTTTTGGAAAAACAATAAAACACATTTTTCCCAAAACCAAATAAACAGTCCAAAACTAACCAAGAACGGTTCAATACATCTATCCCCTTTTGGGCCAACATGGGTTGGACAATCAGGCCTTTCATAGAGGGGTCTCCCGCAGATAGCCCAAGGATGGAAGTCTTTTAAACAAAGGGCCCCGTCAAATTTTTCCAATTTCTTTTAAACGGGCCCACCCGCGCACTTTTCCTTCAAAAAACCCATGGGGTTAAATTTTTTAAACACATTAAAAAAACCCTTAAAAAATTATTTAGAAAGAGGTGGCCCCCCTTTTTTTAATTGAATATTACACAAACAAACACACTATTACACTAAAAAATCAAACTATACAATCGATACCAAACGGGTACCTACAACACAGGGCACTGACCATTACATCACTGATTCGGTGACGAAAATGCCCGACGGGGGAACCATGGGTCGGGTATTTCCTTCGCTACAAAACGGGCGTTAAGAAATTGTCAAAACACCATGGCCCACTCCATTGTACCCAGTTTAGCCCACGCTTGTCCCCAAACCGAGTCAGGGGGAAAAATTTACAAACTACATTATCTCCAATCTAAAAATCGGGTACACGCCCCCGATTTTAGGGCGAAGCCACTTTCCTCTGAGATTCTGTAAATTTTTAAAGGCAATTCCAAATTTTCCCAAAAAGGGGGGTCATAGGCCTCGGGCAAAAGCGGGGCGATGTCCCAAGTCGCCAGAGGGGTGGTTCAGACCCATTTAGGAAGATTGAAGCCGGGGTGGCCCCGATTCTCGGGAATCAGAATTGAAGCAACGTTCAAAAAAACTACATGTTTATCCAGGGAGAGTGGTCATGGTGGGGGAAGAGGTAAGCGTACTTTCCAATTTCGGTTAAAGGCTCTTCGTGATTTGGGGAAGGGTTGTAAAAGGTGGTGGTCACATGTTTTATGCCCCCAAAAAGCACTGTCCCGAATGCTTTAGACCTGAAACAGGGCCATTGTCCCTTACAATAATCCTGGGGGCCCAAAATGCCCCCAAAACCCCCAAAAACAGGATTCACCGCGTCACGCTTTATGTCCCTGAGGGGGGTCAAAATCCAAACTTGAAAAAGCATCCATGGCAAGCAAATTGAAGTGTTTGCCCGGGGGGGAGCGAGTAAGGGGCCCTACTAGTCGACAAAAACTTTCTCCCCTTGACGCGTAGCGTGTCTGCAGAATGGAAACCTATCTTAGAATTCTGGGAGGGTTTAGCCTTTTTAAGGGTTCACCTTACGTACCCCTTCCCTCACGTCCTTTGATAAATTGGGGGCCAAAAAAACTCCTTAGAAACCTTCGGGTCAGTCTTTAGCAACCCCCCATGCCCCCCAAAGGGAGAGTCGTGGAAAAATTTAAGGAGCATGGGCCTAACTTTCTCGGAATAAAATTGTTCTCCCTTTAATATTTTCCACTAAGAGTCCCTTTCGTTGTGGGAGTTTCCCACGCCTCTCCCGCTCTAATCGCCCCCAAAACTTCCTCAAAACTCGTCCTCACCCGTGAATGCCAAACGGATAAAAATTCGGAATAGTTTTGGGCACACCCAAAGTCCCCCCTTCCTCTCCCCCCCCCGCCCCCCAGGGGGGTTTAGTCCTCTCACTGCAGAGCGCATCGCCACTACGTTCTCCTTGCCAGAACATGATGGTAGTGAAAAACAAACCTGGGAGCCTCCAAATCCAGCGCCCTATTTACCCAACTTTTGGGATGTTCCACATCCAGGTGAGAGCCATAAAATTTTCGGTTTTTCAGACAAATTTCCTAATTCGAGATAGTCCCCAAACTTCTCGTCCCAAAAACGCAAAATAAGGGATTTCCCTTTTCATAGGGACTATATTTTTTTTCTGCCCATTTAAGTCCTACGGGGAAAACTCCCGGGGCCCACTACCTTCAGGGTTTGCTGCGAGAGGACCGCCCAAGCGCTATTTACGAAGCTAAAAGTAAAATTGGAAAGGGAATAGAAAATCCGGATGCCAATACAGCAGAAAAGATAAATGGGGTTTTAGCGCGAGAAAGGCTTGTCCGTTCTTGCCCCCACCAAAGGGAGTCCCTTCTTCTTAAGGGCGTTAAGGGGGGTTTTACTTCGGAGAATGAGGGAATAAACCTGGGTAGTACCACCATCCCCCAAAACGAGGGCCCCCCCTTAAGGTTCTTCGGGGGGGGGAAGCAAAAATAGGGTTACGCTTCAGGGGCAACAAGAGGTTTCCCCCGGAAGTAAAAGTACCCCAGAACGGGACAAACCCCTTACCCTGTACCTTTTGTGGGGTTTACAGTGGCCCACCGAGCGCAACGTCCCCCTGTCTTTAATGAGTAAATGACCTGCGGGAATTGCTATAAAAACAGATATCGTCGAGGTATTGAAAAAAAAATTTAAAAATTTTAAATGTAAGAATATGATCTAAAATTCTCTTAGCGCTGCCCCCCACAACTGTCCCAAGGGGACTCGGTTAATCTAAACCTCCATGGGGGTTTTAAAAACAGTAAAATTTGGAGGGCTCCGAGAGCGGCACTGGAGGAAACTAGCGTTTAAAATCGATGAGACGTATATTTACTTTACCAAAATGTTGAAACCGATCATGCCGGCACGGATACGGGGCAAAAAATAAATTTTTTTATAACTTTCCCGTAATCGACTAGGACGATGTCCCTGGCCCTTTCGAGGGATAAAAACGCAGGGGTGGCGTACGGCGATTTTGACGACAATCACCCCTTTCCTTTCCCCGGTCAAAAAATTAAATTTCCCAAAAATCCCTTTTTGGGACGCAGGGGTCGGCCTGAACGCATGGTAGTTGTCAAGACAACAATGCATAAGGGAGGACATCACATTTTCCCCTCTATCCGTGATTAACCCAAAAACCGGTTGGATTACCCCTTGAATGGGCCCCCCTTTTCCTTATCCATGGAAAAAAGGTCCCGGGGTACACAAGCAGCAAACAAAATAAATTTCCGGGCGAAAAAAAAAAGGACTTCCTGTTTGCCCAATTAATTAAATTAGGTTTGTTTCAAACAAAAAACGTTCCCCAAAAAACAATAAAAAGGGAGGACGGGAAAAAAAAAAGAACGAGAATCGACCAAATTTAATGGGGAAAATTTACCTTAAAGGTCAACCAAAAAAACATTGCCCATTTGCCATAGAATAGGTTTTTTGGGGGAACGTTTTTACAAAGATTATCACTATTATTACAAAAACCAACAAGTTTTTCACAAAAAAGGAGTGACTAAAACCAGATCAAACAAACCCAAGATTTCACTGGGGCCCAAACTACAGGAAAAAGGGAAGGAACCCTGGTTTATGAACTACAGACGGGGGGCCGCACCACGGACAGAGCGCGCCTTAAAGTTTACCTCCCTGCATTGCCTTGTAGTGCCCCAACTATTACAGCGAAAATACTTTACCCAGAATAGTTACGAGGCGCGCGGCTCCCAGGGTTAGAACCCAGGGGGTTCCCACCCCTACGTACCGGGACTGCACCAAGCGGAGGAGCCCCAAAGAGGCGCAGAATTTGTTGCCCCGGGACTTGAACCCATCTGCCCGCGACTTGCAACTGAGGGGGATGCGCGTTTAAATATTCTTCTTCCCCAGAGAGCGCCCCCTCAATGAGTGAAACCAAGGATAAAAATTTTAAGGAGGATGGTTTGTTTGAGAAAACAAAAGGCCCTTGTCAGGGGGGGAAACGTTTTCCAAAATAAAAAACACCAACCGGGTCCTTTAAATTTAGTTTTTAAAACACAGAGCCCTCAGTAAAAGAGAGTATAAAGTTTTTCCCGAGTGATTTATTGGGAACTGGAACCGAACACTTCCCCCACAAATTCCTTTAACCCTTTAGGGAAAAGGCGTTCACAAGAGGGCATTACCGCCCTTATAGATAAATTGGCAGTATCCCCTGGGATAATAATTTGTCAAAAAACCCAAGTCTTCGTTAAACATAAAGTCAAAAAATTTAGGTTCGCTAACAATTTCAGCATGAAGCCCCTTTTTCTTCGACAAAAAGTTAAAAAATCCATGGGTTCTGTCCTCATACACGGGAATGCGGGCCCAAAAAATTTTTAACACAAACCCTTTCTTTTGGGACTTAGGGTACGCTACGGGCACAGGGGGGGGAGGAAAGGGAGGGGATAGTTGGTTCACCACCCCGTCCCTTTCCCTCCCCCAAATCGCCGAAGCCCCCCTAACCCCCGCAAACGGGGTCTCAATCACCCACCCTGCGTTTGGGGGGAACGGGATAGACCAAACCCGGAGCTCGGCGAGGAGTTATCCGGGAAGTTTGTACACGTCCGATCTCGTCCCTCGTGGGCTTTCGTCAGGTTTAGTGGAGGAGCCATGTCAAAGACAGCAGTAAAGAAAAAATATAAATATTAAAAAAATATATAAGCATTTTAAAACAACCCGGGAAAATATTATCACCACTCAATTTCCACCACACGCCCCCACACTCAAAAACCTAAACCAAAAACCATAAAAACCCAAAATCCGAACCCCGGAACCATGAACCAAACCCTAGAACCATGCCTTTCTACCACTTTTTTTAAACCCCCAACATATTTTAAAAATTAAGATAGTGGGGACGGGAAAAAAAACAATAAGTTTACCAAAAAAAAAACATGTTTGTTTTATTTAAGGACAAACAAAATAAATACACAACTAATGCAAAAAAACAATATAGCGAAAGCGTTCTTTACAAGATCTAAATAACTCTCGGAGTTAGGAAAACCTTTCTTTTTCAATACTGGAAATAAAAGGGGAAAAAATACAGTATATTTTTTTGTAAGTTAAAAACAGTAGAACTAATTGACCGTGGGATTCTTTGGTTCTTTCTACGGGTTTCCCCCAATAATAGCGTTAAACACCGCAACAAAAATATTTTTCATACATTTAAAATTAACCCAAAAAAATAAACATATCGAGTATTTTAAATCTAAAAATTAACAACGTTTATTTCAAAAAAAAACGTTAAGGGCCAAACCCTACTCTAACACCTAAATGCCCTGAATACCCCAGTTAAATAGCATTAAATAAACTATATTTTCCAAACAGCGAACTACAAAAAGGGCGGGAAGCCCACTCGCCGATACGCCTTGGCGCGACAAAAATATTAAAATTAAAAATAACTTATGAATGTTTAAAAAAAAACTTAATCAAATTGTAACTATCAAAATACGTTAACCCCCACCCCGCGGCGTATTGGATTGCCCCGCCCCACAACATTTCAAAATTCCAAAATTTATTTATAATTTAAATCCTAAAAGTAATTTAAAAGTGTTCCCCCTTTAAGGGGAAAAATGCAATTTTTTAATAAAAATAAATTCGGTCCCCAAGTCGCCGTCCTCCCAAACCCCCGGGAAATAAAAAGTGTATTCCCAAAAACGCGATCCTATAAACAATTATTGCATCCACAAGGGCCCGGAAAGGGAAGGGGGGGGGGGGGAATATAGAACAAACGAAAAAGCAAAGAATGTCTAGTGGCGCCTAGAAAAGACCCGGTCCTCCTAGCGACGGGAATGAAACTCCGTCTGGCCCCGTGGAAGTTTTTGTCTTTCCGGCCGGGCCCCGGGCGAGACCCAGCAGACGGTTGGTTGAAGGCTCCGCTCAGTCTGTTGTGCCTTGGGGGGTGAAGGGCAGGGTGGGCTTGATGTTTGTGTTTGTTTTGTACGTCACGAGATCGGTGATGTAGACCATTCGAATAACGTTTAATAGAACTTGTTACCCTCCAAATTTTTTAGTTAAAATCTTTTTCTATATACGCCTTAAAAAATGGGGAATTCTTTATGTTACTGCAACTTAAGCTAAATACCCGTTTTCATATTCTTATACAGATACAATTACAGAGGATTAGCCATTTAATTTATTTGTACTTAGTCCGCTCTTGCAACGGGCGAGAAACTTATTAACATTGAGTCCGTTGAAGTTGTGCGGTGTTATCGCCTATTAAGGGGTAACTAACTAATCTTGCCGTTGGTAAGGCGCGTAGTAATTTGATGGTCTCTGGTTCGAATCCAATATAGACACGCAGATTATATCAGCACACGACTTACAAACTAACTTAGCTATATAACAGATAATTCACCACCCGTTAAAAGCACCCCCCGCAGTATAGAGAGTTGAGCCCTGTACCCACAACTATTTTTTGAGGAGGGCGTTAGTGATTCGAGGATGATTTTCCACTCTCCCTCCAACAAGTTGGATGTGTGTGAGAGAGCTGACTTGGGCGGGGAGCCTCCCACCAAGTACCAACAAGTTGGATGTGTGTGTGAGAGAGCTGTTGGGCCAAAACATGTCCACTTTCATGGGATGTAAAAGCGAAACTGCCGTTTAACGGGAGTTTTCCGATCTGTCTTGCAGGTGTCTATTTTGAGAAACTCAATGACTCCTCAAGGTGAGTGGAGGCTATTGCTCGGTACGTTACCCCACAGAAGGTAATGACCGGGGGAGGGAGAAACCAGGATGAACAACCCCGGCTCTGTGGGGAGGGGTGGGGAGGGAAAAGTGAAAGGCTGAGTTGGTCATCAGAAGGCCGCGAGCCCCTGCTGGAGAAGCTTGCGTCATTTTCTACCGGTCAGCCGGGGGGAGAAAGACGTGGAGCGCGAGGCCCGGGTGGCTCTATGCTTCAACGCCTAACAATCATTAATAATTAATCAGCAGGAACCAACATGTCCTGGCGAGGGCTCACAGTGTCTCAACAAGTGTCTCGCGTACTCCCTGATACACGCATGCCACAACGATGCTGCTTGTTCCGGGTCAGAGCCTTGTTACAGAAGAGCCGATGTTCATTCTAGGCCTGGCAGCCGTAACGCAAGCTTCGTGCCGAGCCCTACTGCTGAAACGTCAAGGAATGTGTGCCCATAAATAAACTACAACGCCCTAAAACTCCGACACCTCTATCCTACCAATTAATTAATTAACAACCAACATGTCCGGCGTATGCCAGCAATAAAAAAAACTACGACACCTCTATCCTACCAATTAACAATAATTAATTAACGATAATTAATAATTAATCAGCAAGAACCAACTAGTCCAGGGTTTGTTGGCTCTAGGGGAGGGGCAGGAGGAGGGGAAAGTATGTCAGGGGTGGGGGCGCGAGCAGGGGGCCGAATAACGGTAAAAAGCACAGGTGTGACGTAGTGGGCTAGGGGGGCGTGCTAGACTACTACCACTCACAGCCTTCGTGACCAGATTAATTATGAGCTAGCTAAAAAATAATAATTTTGAGAGACCGTGATGGTCGTAGGAAACGAACATCAAATTCAACCAAAAGAAATCACTGTATTAGAAAAATACTTGAAAGGAAACAGCGTGATATTAACAATTTTTGGTCGAATTTGGGAATATAGGGGGACAAAGAAGTTCTTTATACAAATTTACATTATTTATTTACTTAAACATATTTTTGGTCCGTGTAACAATTTCGATGTTTTAAAACACGACACCTACAAGCTTTTTATAGCCAGGGTCATTTTAATATTTTGCACCAACCCTTTCCCGGGTTAAAAAGGGGGAATTTTTTTAACCAAATTGATAAAATGATTAGAATAACAAAAATAGTTTTATTATAACAGAAAAATAAAAGATATTTTGATTACAATAGATATACAAAAAATAAGAAAAAAAGTTCCAATAAAACTGTCTTTTGCGAAGGGGCCAAATCAAGCAGTGGGCTTGAAGAGCAATGTTCAATAACAAAACAGCGGGACTGACGCCAGACTACAGTCAGATGATTCAAAAGAAAACCAGTGAGGTAATTATCAAAAAACGTTAACGGGAAATGATAACATATGTTTATTTTTAAACTCTTTTTATAATTTAAACTAGCTTGCTTGTTTGGGGACTTAAGAAAACTCTTTAAGAGACTTTTTATAATGAATAGCAATAAAAGGGTTACCTAAATTACCTTGGTAGAGGGTTAACAAAGGGGTTTGTCACACAAAAAAGTACTAGGCCCGGCCCTTTTCCCCTTTTTGGGTACTTCCAAGCTTTCCCAATATACATGTATTTACTGACCCCTCCCTGGGGAACAATACAAATTTAAAATTTCATACAATACTAATACTCATCAATAGGTGCCAAAAAGGGGCAAAGAGAAAAAGGGTATTATCTGCGGGGACCCCATATAAACAAGGGGATTTCCGCGCTTTATACACCCAAGAAAAATACCACACGCGAAGCTTTGGCAACAAGAATTATTAAACATATTAAAATACTTTTCCCCAACTAGGCCCTAGATAAAGGAAGACAACCTGGTTGTAGCCCTTAAAAAAAAGTGTTTGTCTTTAAAGGGCTCGAAAAAAGAACTATAGACTCGTTGAGAAAAGCAACCATTTTGGGCTAAAACCTTTTTTACATCTGGGGCTCAAAGGGTGTATTTTCTTATTTTTGGGAAATTTTTTTTTTTTGTTTAAGTATTTTGGGCAAGTGAAATAAAGAGACCTAAAAAAAATGTATAGGCCCCAGGGAATGGCCTATCGGGCCCAATGGATAAAGGGCCCTTTTTAAAATAACTATCAAGGTGCTTCTAAAATACAAAAATAAATTTAAATTTTTATATTTTTTTGTAGGCTTTTGGGTTTACGTATCGACGGCGTTTAGCAATCCTGACCGGTTATTGGTGGAAGAGTAGTTACCCTCCTCCTCTGATTACCAACAATTATTCAGCTCGTAGAGCATTTGGATCAGGAAACATTGCAACCACTCGAACAACAGTGAGTGACCATCAAAAACATTTAAATAACTTATGCAAACAGCTTTCCTTTAAGAAATTTAAAAATAAATAGAAAAATCTTTACCCAATTTTAAACAAACGGAGCACAACTAATTTTATGCATATTAGTCAATAAAAAGGTTTTTCCCATTATAAACATGTTTAAACCATTCAAAACTAGCTTTTAAGTCCTTAAATTAGTTTAACTTCTCGATAAAAAGTCGTAAAATAGCTTTAGTTAATTTCCCCTTGGGTTTTTAATTTTATTTTTTTTATGAGGTGTATAACGTATGGCATATTCTATTGCTTATTTATTTCAGGCTCTTGAAAAAACCCCGAATACATACTGTTTTTCAAAAGCTCTGGCTGAACAAGTAATATACACCAGAAAGGGCTTTTTCCTGCAGCTATTTTCAGACCACAGTTGGGGAGTCCCCAAGAGGAACGAAATAAAATTATCAAAGTTTATTTACTATAAATAAAAATAATAATAATAGAACTGAAGTGAACAGAATTTTCGGGAGGTAGAATGGAAATTCACATCACAACGCTGTTTAAGGGGGCGGGCCCGCGATGCATAACACTTTATTCCCACACGACAGGGGGTTTAAAACCCCGATATTATTCCTTTCATGACTTTTTACCTGGAGATGGGTTCAAGTAAGGTGTTTTTCTAATCTTTTCTCTTCTCTGCCGCAAATGGGGGTGTGGTTTCACTCCCTTTTTCCCTTACCCTCTTAAGTAATTTTCATTTTTCAAAATAAAAGTAATTATTTTGTCACCGAACCTATGTAAACCTAAAATTTATTTGAGCTGGAGCCCCCCTAACGGGCCAAAGGGGGTGGCAGCCATTTGGGCCAGGATTCAACCCCCATGCGGGTTTAGTATTTTGGGTGAAGTGCTGTCTTAACCGGGGGGAAGGGTTCCCAATTTTCACTCCGGCTCAAGGGGGCAGCCTCTAAATTTCGGGCTCGTCAATTTCTGGCGGGGAAGGTCGGAATCAAGGTGGCCGCATGAAAAAGGTTGCGAAGGGGGCCCCCTGGGTTTAAGAAAAACTAAATATTTTACTATTAACAAAATTTTATTTCGAGGGGGAAATTAGTTACCGTCTATTTTCATGTTGAGCAAAACCACCGGGGACGGGGGCGCGAAGGTTAGAACCTGGGTTTTGGGTGAACGGGGTTGGGTTTTGCACTCTATAGCTACGCAAATTCTGCGTATAACCCAAAGGGGTAGTAAGACGGGGTGCTAAATAATAAAAATAATAATAATAAAAATAATAAAATAAAAATTTAATAATAATCACGAAATTCGGTTTAAATTTTCTAAATTCCTTATACATTAGTGTAATTAGTACTTAAGCGCAAAACCCCAAAAGGGGTTTGTTAGACGCGTTGCTAAAATTTTGTCAAGTTCGTGTGCTCTATAAATAATATGTGTCCAGATCACTTTTGATTTTTCCTTTTTAGAAACAGGCTATGGGAAGGGCAGGGTTTGATCCCCAAAAGTTATTTTTTTGGGGAAATTCTCATAAATCGTTTTCCACTTTCCCAAAAATGGGAAAAATTTAGATTTCCTTAGTAAGTAAAAAATTTTTCAGCCTTAATTTCCCTTTTTTTGTTAAATATTAAACATGTAAAACGATGGGAGGCTGGGGTTTTTTGTATTTTAAAAAGACATTAAAAAGTTTTAAAAAAATATTTAGGGTGAGCTAAACAAATCCATGGTATAGTATCAATTTAAAAATAAATTTATAATTCCTTCATCAGCTCGAGCGTATTTAGGGGGGGTTTTTCTAATAGACTTTTCCCTTCTCCTTCCTTGCAAAATGGGGTGCAAATTCCTCTAATTTTGGGTTTTCAGTCTAAGTGGGTAATTTTTTTGTGTGAATATAACATATAACTAACATTATGTCAACAAAAAAATTGTCTCAGCATTAAAAAGATATTTAATATTTATTTTATATTACTTATGAATTTACGTAAAAGTTATATATGATTTCATAAAAATATAATTGCGAACATTAAATTTCTTTGTTTTTAAGTGGCTAATTTGTTTTATAAATATTATTTACTATGTCAAAAAATAAAGTTTTTTGAGCATTAAATTATATTTAAAATTTTTTTTTAATATAAACGGGTTTTTTTTAAAATAATGTTTCCCGGTGGGAAAAGTTTGACGCGATTCTTTTGTGTAGAGCCAGATGGTTAGGGCGGGGGGGTTTTGAGGTTCTAATCTCGGTTGAGTAAAAAGGGGTGTTTTCCCCTCCCCTCTACGCAAAGGGGGATTCAACCTTCCCAATCCGGGTTTTACTCGCGGATCTGGGTTTTTCTTTCAACTGTATAATATTTGGTTTTGGTTTAATATACATAGAGAATAGCCAACCTCGTAAAGATTTTTTAAAACCCCTAAAAGAGTGCAAAGCTTTTAGATACCCCCTTCGGTGAAAATTGGCTAACGCGCCAGTTCGGTTTTGCTAGACTACCGAATGGGGGGGATAGAGGTTTGTATCCCCGGGCGGGTGAACTGGAGTGGTTTTTCCACTCTCCCTCACCGCACAAAAACGGGTGCAACCTTCCCCAAAACTTAGTCCATTAGTGTAAATAGGTTGCTGCAGATCATTTGTCTTGACGTATGAATACGTGAAATTAGCTCTAGTGGCTTTTCTAGTTGTTCCTTTGAAAATGGGACTGTAGTTCAGCGAGACAGTGCTCAGCTGTCATGGTCATCTCTAGGACTCGGTTCTAATCTCGTTGGGGTGAAGTAGGAATAAATCTCGATATTGGATTTTCGATCTTGTTATTCTATTCTTTATTCTTGAACTAGCTTTTACCCGTCACGGCTTCGCCCGCAATAATTTATAAAATCTTTTAATTTTTAACTTAACTGTTTTGGTCACAAATAAAATTTTATTTTTTTCAAATATCTATGTGTTTTTCTCAGTTCTGGCTGTAAATAATTTTGCCGTATTTTAATTTTCACTTTTAAATATTTCGTAATAAAGAAATATATATTATTGAAAATTATTAGTTATATATTTTTTTTAAATTTTAAACTTCATAATTAGTAAGATAAATAAGTTAAATAAAAAAATTCGAACTGTATATCTATAATCACATCATATTTATTATTTATTAGTATGAAACTACGACACACTAATTACTATTTACTTTAATTACAAAATATTAAATCACAAATTTTTAAATAACATTGTTTCAATCACATTATAATCATATATTTATTATTATTTAAAATCAAAGGTTGGGAATAGTCCTATTTGTTATTCCATGACATATTCTATCAACGTACAAAGTTTCATTCGAATCCGTTGAGCAGGTTTGGCGTGATTGAGCAACAACATCCAAACACACAAACTTTCGCATTTATAATATTAGTAAGATATATATATTTTCTATCTTGCGTGCCGGGACGCCCGTCTGGGCTATCAGCATATTTATATTAATGGAACAGGAATCTATAATAATAAAAGGAAGTGTTTGTCTATGTGTGTGTTTGTGTGCGATGCCCGGCACGGCATGCAGAGATCTAAAATTTCTAAGATAGTTGTACGGGGGGGGCCGAATGCACCTCGAAGCTGAATTTTTAATTAGCTTTTTAATTAGGCTATTTTTAACAAAATACCATAGTGGGTCACGAACAACGCAGTGTGAGATTGCTAGTTATGAATAATTTAAAAGTTAAGTGTGCACTCATTTGCGTGAAACCATTTGGGAAAAAACCCATCGATTCATCCAACCATATTTGAACCCCATCACTGCAAAAAAAAAAAGACTAGGCCATTGGGTAGCAATCTACCGTCACAATGCATTTTATAATAATTTTTTATATACGTGCATAAATGGTAGCATGGTCTAAGGCGTTACTAAACGGCCAATGACAGAGTGATCGAGGTTTGAAGCAAATACGGGTACACATTCTACCTGCATAGAAACATCTGTTCAACCAGCAAAACCTCATCAGACATTAGCCGTGCTAAATATATCGAGGTTTAAATCCCGGTGTGCATGCCGTCTAAATGTCAGGCTCATCTATTCTAGTGGAAGAGGTTGAAATAGAATCTCCAGCGGTGTAAACTGTAGATATTTCTCCCTCCGGAACATTTTCTTAATCATCCCTACCACACGTTTTGCCAGAAAGGGTACGTGTCACTCATATAGTTATGGTGGTGGGGGGGGGGGGGAGGTCATGGTTTAAAATCTTGCTCGGGTGAGCTGGGGTGGTTTTATACTCTCCCTCTCTCCTTGTAAACGGGGAAACATTTCTACCTCACTCCTCGGTGCATGACTGATACCTATATCCGCACATGTCAACGGACGAAACCAAACAACCAATTTTAATAAACTTGTGGTGGGGGATAGCGGCCCTAGTTGAGGATTCGAGGCCCCTGATTGTGCATAATCAGAGTTGTGTCAATGCTCTTAAGTTGCAGTAAAAACCCATTTCCACATAGGTAGTGGGGGGTTGTGATTACGACACCGGTAAAACCCATTGCAGTGGGAAGAGTTGACAGGGTCACTGACCTAGCTCACGGTTTCAAGGTCACAATTTATTCCTGTCTTGTTGAGCTGCCAAGCTGGCGCCAGTCATCAGGGAAAACCAATTGCCTCATAGAAGGGGAGGGTTGCGACATCATTCAAGGTCGTGAACTATTCCTGTCTTGTCGAGCTAACAAACTGGCACCAGTCATAAGGGAAAACCAATTGCCTCATAGAAGGGGAGGGTTGCGACATATTCAAGGTCGTGAATTTATTCCTGTCTTGTCGAGCCAACAAACTGGCACCAGTCATAAGGGAAAACCCATTGTCACATAGAATACCAGAAATAAACCTTTGCGGCATTGAAGGAGGACAACAGGTCACTAACTCCATGTCTTCATAAAGATAACCAGAGGGGAAAGGGGGCCAAACTTTGAGGGGGAGGGAAAGCACTGTACTCAGCCAGTGATATAATTAACAGCCAATCACAGCGCTGTTCCCATATGTCCCACACATACAAATCGTGGAGAGGGGGGAGGGGGAATTGAGGGTGGGGGAGGGGGGAATCCAACAGCCACCAGTGGTCACGTGACGAGCTCTAAAGCCAATCAGCGTCGAATACCAGGCTGCCTCCGCACTACTGTCCTCCGATGTAATTCAAATGAAACATTTTTCAAAATTTTGAACGTTTTAATTACCTCTGTTCATACAAATATAGAACAGAAATCAAACATAGCTTGAAAATATTTTTAGAAATATACCAAAACTCTTTACCTTATCTAGGGTACTAAAAAGTAATACTCACTTACTTTTTATTAGCTGATTGTTTGTGACTTAAAATAGGTAAACAAAGTAATAATTACCTTGGTTACATTTTATGACTAAATTTAATGTTATACTATCAATGTGTTAACGTTAAGTTTGTATAATTATTTAGGCTATGAAAATGGCATCACCCACCTGCTCCGGTGGCTGCATGATATAAGGCGTCACTCTCGCAATAGTTTAGACTGCCAATTACCGGGAGATCAGGGTTTGAATCCTGGTCCAGTGTTATGGGGGTGGTTTTCCTCAAATTGTTTTCCACTCTATTTATCTCTGCACATGTGGGTACAGTTTATCTTTATTCACCCTTCCTCACTCCTAGCACATCAGCGTAATTAGTACGTGTGCATATAAACTGAATAGATATTAAGACGCGGCGCTAGAATAAACCCATTTAATGTTATTACCAACAAAATGTTTAGATGTATATATAACCTAGTAGTTTTTATGTTGTAGCCTTAAATTCAGAAATGAAATAATCCTACAATATGCATAAACTTTACATAAACTTTATTGTTTAGTTTGTCCATCACTACATGAGCCGGTACTGGTTGGGTTGATAGCTACAATGGGCCAATGGGAATATTGGTTGGGGCTAGCACGGGGGTGCTGCGCTCTGTTCGGGGGGATGGTAACAGGCGAATTGACCTGCTTCCAGTGGATATTGCCATTAATGCTATGATCTCGGTAGCGTGGAATATGGCAAACAATAAGTAAGTCACTAAAGATATTTTAGTCCATCACTGTTGGCAGTTTGGGTTGAAGGTGTCCATGTACCTCACCGTCGTCTCATCCCTGCATCGTTCCTGAGTGTGAATGCAGTATCTCCGTACGGCATACCGCACTGTTGGGGCCAACTCCTATGGCACCTCCATGACATGACATGCATGTGCAGCTGGCCGTGGGACGCGCAAAACTCCTCGCCCGTCATCAACCCGTTGGCACATGGTGTTATCCGTTTCTGCTGTGGGTCTACACTGACTTTGGCCATAGGGATGTCTGACTGGAAATGGTTAACACCATTGTATCGGGCTACCCAACTTTATACTTTAATATATAAACATTAAATATGTTTATAATTTATAAATATAATTTTTTAATTTTAATTTTTCAAATTTTAAATTTATATTGTATGCTTACTTATATTTAGTAATATTTTTTCTTTAAAAATTTAAATTTAACATAATATTTTTTTATTTTTTAATACTTTTTAAAATATTTTAATAACATTTTACACATAGAAAATTAAATTTTTTAATAAAATTAGCTACAATTTTATATTACACACACCTATAAATATTTTTTAAATTATAATGATTATGATATATGTAGGTTATAAAAATTTAAAATTAAATACATTTAATGTTTAACATATACTATTTAAATAAATATTATATTTGGCTATAATTTTTTTTAATTTATATAAAACACATACTACTTTTTTTGTATATTTTTCATTAATTTTTTTAAATAATATAAAATTTGCACCATAAAAAATACATTATATACAAAAAAATATAGTATATAAAAATTTTTCTGTCTTAAAATTATAATATATTAAAGCTTTATATACATACATATATACATACATACATCCCAAAAACAAAAAAATCTTTCCCCCTACGGGGTAGGAAGAAACTGCCCATATAGCTCAAAAATAACTTCGTACCCCAAACCCTCCCCCCAAACTTTTTCCCCCCCGCTCCCTCCCCTGCATACACCCTTCAATTCAACAAAATTTACCAAAAGTCATGCATGCTCTTTTTTTCTTAAAAATTTTTATTGTTTTTTTTTTACACATTCGTCTACAACATTTTGCCAGTATTGATGGCCCACCCCCTTCCCTTTTTATCCACACACTCTACCTTCATATATTTTTCTTCATAAAAAGAATCCACATCATCCTCTCAACATGCCCAAAACCCAAAGTGAGGCTTCTTTCACATTGGGCCTATTATATTCCTTTCAAACCATACCCTTCAGACCCCTTCTTTTCTTACTGACTTTTCCACACAAGTTTTTTTTCCCCATTTCTTATATATCCTTTTCCCTCCGATTCACCTTTCTCCTGTGATTCTCTTGGAAAATCCACGCTTACATCTATACAACAATGTTGGCGTTAACAGACTTTTAAACACTGCCATATTTGCCTCTTTATATAGTACTTCAGTCTTTGCGATAGTCCACATACATCCAACTACTCTCTGAAATGCATTCACCCTTCTCTCAATTTCACAACATAACCTACTATTTTTACAGAACATTCTGCGCAGATACACAGAATCACTCTCTTGTTTAACAGTTTTACATTTATACTAAGCTGACATACATTTCCTAACAGTTTTTTATCAAAACTATCACCTTAGTTTTGGAGACATTTATAGTAAGATCCATTCTGTCTGTCACCATATTCACTTAATTTAATGCATTATGCAAGTCTCTTTAATCTCGCTAATCAAGGCCGTAGGCTTTCTAAAAAAAAACAAAAGTGAACGTTTTTTTCGTTACTGGAATAAATGTACTAACTTAAAAAATAATTTAATATCAATAAAAAACCCAAACAAAACCCATCACGATAACTAACTAACTGACTAATTTACACACCTAACTACAAAACTAAATCATTCACGTGTCACAGTACTTATAGCACTTACTATCTCCAACAATGTTCGAAAACTGCCACTATTATATATTTCGGAAACTGTAACAGTTAGGGTGGAAAAGTTGGACCCCGTCCCAATTAAATTACTTAACATATCCCGATTTCTTTCTATTATTGCCAATTTATTTATGACATTCTCGATAGTTTCAACTTGAAAGGTTTTGTCGTTCATATCAAGATTTTCTACTGCAAGCTACACCTCACATCACAAATACTTCATATTCCTTAGTAATATTAGTTTATCAAGTTTATTGTCTGACTAATAACACATCACAAACAATTTTTTTAATGTATATAAAAAATAAAATGGGGGTACAAGCTATCTAATACTTGTATCTTAATGTTTTGTCTAAACCATGTAAGGATTTTTCTGTCAAATTTTGGGGGAATCCCTCATGACTTATTCCATGAAACTTTTAAACACCAGGGGAGCTATACCACAACCTTGTTTAAACCCTGTTATGTCAACCATTCGCTCAATCCCTCTTAACTAACACGGTTTATTCCATATACAACCCATAAATTATTTACTAGCCATGATCCAGACGACTTTCTCAAATTTCCAAAACATATTCCCTATTCCACATGATCCACTTTCTTCAGATCAACAAATACAATCACTTTCTTCCTAATGCTATGCATTTCTCAATCAATTGTTGCATTGCAAATATCGACCCATGAAATCTCTACTGGCATGAACCCACATTGCACACACCAAACTTCCCGTAGTTCTTTTAAGCCCCTCAAATTTAAGACTTCCCAAAAAATTGTCTTGAATATTCATTAAACTAACTATCTATAGTTCTAAAATTACTTTATTGCCTTCGCCTTTGTACAAAGATAATGACAGCATTCTTCAGTCTTTAGAACATTCTAAATCCCGACACACCATTGACAACTCACACTTCTGGTAGTAGTACCATGCCCCGCACTTGAGCATTTCAATTGTAATCCAATCACGCCTCACCCTTTACAATCTTAAACACTTCCATAGCTATTAACCCCTCAGCTCGTTAATTCTTTCATTCATAATAATTTTCTTATTTTCTGTACTTTCTTACGTTTTGCAACAATGGCTCAAAATATAATATGTAATTTATATATATGAATAAAGGGTTCCCTAATATTTCCTATCTATGTGTAAGGTGCAAGTCTATCCAGTATACAACTGCACACAGCTCGAGAGTCATTATTGGAACCAGTTTCTGGATTAGTCGTTTGGAGTACATGGTGCCCTATTAGATGTGATTGGTACCCTGGAGGCTCAATGACAGCAGCCTACTTGTTCTTTGGGGTTGGTTTCATGTGCCTGCAGATGAACAGCCATCATATTTGACGCTGCGCTCTTCTTCACTAGAAGGAAGCCAGGTAGGTAATTCTATTAAGTCTCAGTTGAACAAAAGAGCTTATATTTTCTTTAATAAATTTAACTCTTGGTGTGGGGAAAGAATTAATTTAAAATGCAAATTTTAAGGGAATTTTTTAAATTCTTTTCTTTTCCTAAAACAGAATTGAACCGTTTGCTTGGATATTAATTTTAAACATATTTGTACCGAATTAAATTATATTAACGCGCAATCGTTGACACATCCCTTTGATAGTAAAATTTTAATATAGGTTTCCTTTAAAGGGGGCCCTTTGGTACGACGTCACTCTCGCATAGACTGAATTGGATTCTACCACCGGGTAATGAGGGTGGGTTTTCCCTAAATTTTTCACTTCCCTCCAAGAAAATATAGGTACACTTCTCTGAATTCAACCTTGCCCATACCAAAATTGTGTAATTATTACAATTTATAACCCAATGGGTATTTAATTAAAAATAGATTATAAAGCTAATACACTTAAAGCAATGCAAACCAATAAATTTCAGGTAGGGTACAATGTGAATCAAAATTAATTATTGTAAAATTGTTCGATTACTATGTTTTTAATGAATAAAAGAGATAAATCTCTTTAGGAGTTAAAGTCCAACATTTTAAATGAAATGAGATTGAAAAGATTAATTTTTTCGAAGTGTTTCTTCACTTTATCTATTTTTTTTGATATTTTATACCATATCAGGGGAGTATCACAGAAAATTTTAGTCTGGGACAAATACCCTAGAAAAAATATGGATTTAATCAAATTTAAATATTAAGATTTAATTTTTAGAAATGTTTGCGTTTGGGTCATTCTTCTATAAGTGCATTTAAGTACTTGGAGATCCATTTCGTTTGCACGTGGTCTAACGCGCTTCTCTCACAGTAGACTAGACTTCTGATACGAGAAGTAGAGATTCGAATCTCGGGGGGTGTACGGGAGAGTGTTTTTTCCCGAAATGGGTTTTCCCTCCCCGCCACTAAATGAGGCTCATTCTATAGTATAATCTCCCTAATACCTAAAAAAAACTTGCGGAATTAGTACATGAGCTTTACCCGAACGTATGGTTAGACGCAGGCTAAAAAAAACTATGGAAAGTCCAGGATCGCTTTTACTAAATTCACTCTTTGTCTCATTGCCATTTCCCCCGCTCCTTTTAGGGGGAAAAGATTTACGGAGCATTGAAATTGGATCTTACTCACTGTCTATGATAAAGAATTACCACTTTCCCTTATTTAGAAAGGTAGCTTAAATTATGTGTCACAGTCAATTGTTTCAAGATGTTGTATTCCATGGGGACATCTGGGTGACTTTTGACACAAACTAGCACAGTTGTCTTTATTTTTTAGTTTATAATATTGGCCCCGGCCTTACTACCCTTTTCGGGTTATACGCTTTGTACTAATACGAAGGATTGGATGGGAAAGGGTTGAATTAGAGGATGAACCCGCATTTGCGTGGGGAGAGGGAAACCATTTAGGAAAAAAACCCCAGTTCCCGACCGAGATTCGAACTCGATTCCCCGTCCTCGCAGTCGAGCTAACACGACAGCGCGTTAGCAACTACGCCACCGAGGTGGGTTGTTTTTGTTTTACATATTTATTCATGCGAAAACCATTTGAGACTGATGGACATATAATATCCTGATGCAACGTCAATGAAAATAAAGTATAAACTATAATAAATAGTTTTGAAACATCTCACAAATACATGTTTCAAACATATAATTTTTGGCAGTTTCTAAAAGTTTTTTTATTTTTAAACTAAATAGTTATAAAGGGACTTTAAAAATTCAGGGCTTTTTAACAGCATTGGGGAACCTGGGAAAAATGCATAAGACTCTATAAGCCTACCCACCACGGGATTGAAATGTAAGGTGAAAGACACATTAAAAACATATGGCAGCATCCATGCCATTGTGCCACGACTGAAGCGTGTGATATAAGAGGGAGGGTGTTGGGAGTTTTGGGGCTGCTCATTTCCACAGCTAGGCTTTTGCTAATTTGGGTTTCTTAGTTAAAATAAATTTGGTGGTAAAAAAAAAGGGAAATCTGTTTTAATATTAACTCAAGCAAATTTGGCGAAACTTACTTTATCATTTTAAACCTGCTATGTTTTTTTTAAAAATACAAACATATTCTAAAAATTATAATTTAAAATTAGTGTAGAGCCTAGTTTTAATTTTAATTGAGAGTAAAATTAAATTTTTTTTAAATAATGTTTTTATATATATACAGTTTGAAAAACCACAATTTAAGAGACATTACAAACCACAAATGTTTTAACTATGGGTTATTTAAATATTTGGCCCGAGCTTAATTTTTATTTCAAGGGTGGGCCCTTTTAAGACGGCATAACATAATGTAACTTGGATAAAGGGGTAATTAGGGAAATATTCATTTTCAATATTACCAAAATATATTATTAAAAAAAAAAAATGTGCTATTATGTAGCACTATGACTACGGTCACTACTCACATTTGGGATGTAAATAAAACATTCTACAGGTTTTGTTGTTCTGTTTTGTTGTATGCAATGATTAGTCGTACATCCTTATAGGGTATCGATGTGGGAACCAATGAATCCTAATAGAGCGATTATTGTGCATTGGATGAATCATAATCTATGATTATATGTGATTAATTGGTGACTTTTCTTGATATGCAAACTGGTAGCAAAATTTAATGTTTTGTTTGCGGATTTACAAAAAACTATAACTTTAACGAAACTAAAAATCTTTACACACAAATAAGGTAAACAAGTAATTCGCGGCGATTTATGGACGGTCATGGAAACAACATACTCTCAACAATTAAGGGAAAGGGAGGCGAGTAAATAGCCTGAGGGGGGGAGGAAAATGACGTGGGCCTCAGAAAGGGAGGAGAAACGAGTGCTGGGCCTCAGGAGGGGAGGAGGACGAATGGTGGTGCCTCGGGTTTGGGAAGAGAGACGAACAGGTGCTAAGGAAGAGGGAGAGAAGACGGTGGGGCCTGGGGAGGGGGGGAAACGATAAGATAAGGTGATTGATTTAAAAACCATCATTTTTAGATTGTTGTATGGGGAAATTAACCAGGGACCAGTAGATATTTCTATAGTACAGGGTACATGCACAACCGGCCACGATGATGACAAGGTAGAAGAGCTACACGATGAAATTGAAGTAATTTTCAACTGAAGGAAGATAGGAGTGAACCATCATCAGGGCGATTGGAACAGTGAGTGGAAGGACGGGAGCAGAGATATAGGCAATGGACTGGGGAAGAAACAAGGGAGGACATATGCTCTTCGAATTCTGCCAGCGAGATGATTGATGGTGAAAAACCTGGTTCAAGAAAGGAAGACAAAACCATACACAGGGAAAACCCCGGGAACATATTGGTAAAACTAGACTACATTTTGTCAAACAAAGATTTAGGAATGGATTGAAGGTTTTGGGAAGAGATTGCAGGGTGAACTCGATTCGGACCACAACCTTTGTGGCATTCATTGAAACAAGACTGAGAGAATCAGGAAGATGATCAAGAAAATACCTAGGCGGGACTGGGAATATTAGAGTAAGCGTGACTTTGTGAGAAATTAAATAGAACAAAGTTTGTGAGGTGAAGAAGGATATAAGTCGGGGGGAATTGAATAGTGTTAGAATATTTTTTGAAGGTGTAAATACAATGTTGGAAGGGTGAAGAGGACGCCCAAAAACCCTGGGTGCCACAGAATGTTTTAGAAATGGAATAAAGAAGGAAGGGAAAAACGTCACAAAGAAGCATATATGAGGCTAAACACGATTTAAGGAGAACCACAAAAGTGGAATACTATATAGAGAAGACATGCGATGAATTATCTAACTGCACAAAAGTAAATATGATTTTCATGTACGAGAAAGCAAGGGTAACTGGGGGGTATGAAACAAGGTTGGAACAATAAAATTTAGAAAACCCAAAGGTTATATGTTGGGTGGATCATAAAGAGTTTCTTAAGATTGATAATTATACATAGAAAACTGTAAGACAAGGAAAATCTACCGGGAACCAAGATTGAAGTGGAATATGAGGTAGAGGATGACAAAATGGACCAGCATTTTTGGTGTAGCGAGAGATCAATAAAGACTGCGAAGAAGAAAGCTGGCGAGAGGGAGAAATATCAGTTATCTTTTGAATGATGGAACAAGGAAAATGGTTTGAAAACACTTATAAATATGATTACGAACAGATATAATGACCAATACGGATGAGACGTAACCATGGTGGATCTAAAGAAGAAGAAGTAGAAGAAGAAACAAGTCAGAAAGCAGTGAACAGGCTCACCTTTATCTCTCATGTGGAGAATATTGTGGAATATACTAACAGGTGACTGGAACAGAAATAGAAATTATGATGGAAGAATACCATTTTTCAGAAAAGGGTGAAAAACAGAGATGCAATCAGGTGCTGAGCATTTTTTCAGAGGAGTGCTGGATTCAAGGAAGGGGTTTTTATATTGTTTCATGACTGGCAAAAGGAGATCGTTATTTTGAAGTGGAAGAAACTGATGTAAATATCTCAGAAGATCAAATCTAGGGAGAACAAAATGTTGTTTGCAACTTGTACTGGACAGTGAATGAAGGTGGGGCTGAATGATCGTAAAACACGTAGAGATAGAAGAGGAGTGAAGCAGGTATGTTTTTGTAGTATTCTCTCAAATTGTTGAATTGCTGGTCATGGAACCTGACGATGAGCATTTTTAGTAAAGGAGAGCACCCATCACACAATAAAATCGAAATGATCTAGCACAGGACTCCAACCTTGTGCCGCGGGCGCCATGCGCCCACCGAGCCTTTGGGTCACCGCCATTTTTGGTACAGCTGAAAATTTTCTTGACTTTTAATTTTTTAATCTGTCATTTTTTACGACAAAAATCAAGTTTGTGCTTATTCAGGATGTTTGTTCTCGGGAAGTTGGTTATTGAAAGCCTCCTCTTTCCAATAACCCCCCTTTTCATTCTTTTTCTTTGCTGGCTCATTTACAAAGTGTACTTTTACTCGGAACTAACATTCTAATGTTTCAAGCTGAATGGTTTGCTTTTTCCTAATCTCAAGACTACCCCTGTAAATCATTCTACCCACATCACTAATACATATAATACTTCCTTTTTCCATTGTAATATCTTGAAGGGTCTACCCACTTTTAATTGCTGAATAAACACAGAATAAATATTTTTTTAAAAAAATGTACCTATGTCCCAAAATGGTGTTGAGTAGTTAAATATTTCCTTGTGTCGTTATTTTGGTCTTGTTAAAACCATAAATAAAGCAGTTTTTATTTTTTTTTTGTTTTTTTAAACTTGTGGGGTTGAACCCCCCTCCTCTTCCCCCTTGGTACACCCTTTAGTTGAAATTTAAAACACGGCCGTTGACCAGTTGACCGGCCGTATGTTTAGCGGTGAGGCTGACCTTTGAGTTGGCCTGGCGGGAGTTGCAGCTACTTTGCAGTGTAAACCAATAAATGACAATTTCATCGTTGTTCATGCTTTTATTCTAGTTAAATACTCATACATTTTTATTATTGGTTTTTCATACTTATTTTTTTTAAAATATACAACTTTTATTCAAAAATGAGTGTATCAAGTAAAAGAAAACGATCATATAATTTTAATACTGATGGGAAAAATCGTATTGTTTTGTCAATTTTAAAGATAAATGTGTTTGCTTGTTGTGTGGAATTTAGTATTTCAGTCCCAAAAAAAACATAATGTTGAACGTCACTTCCAGACTAATCACGCCTCTATTGAAACTAGCTATCCACTTAAATCTGAATTAAGAAAAAATAAATTAAATCAACTAAAATCAAACTAACTCCCCAGCAGTTGGTTTTCACAAGACCATGGTAAAACATAAAAATGCCACTTTTGCTTCTTTCAAAATGTCTCGCTTGCTCGCAAAGAAGAAAATAACATTCCGGGGTTGGGGAGTTGTTAAAAAGGCCTTTCTGACTGGAGCTGATTGTTTGTTTGAGGGGTTTTCTATAAGCGTGAGATTATGTCAGCGATCCAAGACTTACAGCATTAATAACACCATTACAAGAAGAATACATGAAATTTTTCAACTGACATGCAAACCAGCTAAAGAATGACTTGGAAATATGTGAATTGTTCTCATTAAAAATTTGACGAATCAACAGATATAGCTGGCCAAGCACAGTTGGCAGTTATGGTAAAAATTTGGTATTTAATGATCTCACTACAAAGAAGAGCTATTGAAAATATTCCCAAATGAAAGGACGAACAACAGGTGCAGATATCTACAACACATTCAAAACATTTTACCAATCAATAGATATGCCTCTGCACAAGCTATCTGCGATCACCACTGACGGGGGCACTGCGATGGTGGGTAATACCAATGGATTTATTGCCTTGCAAGAAAGATGAATCATTTCCGAACTTTAATGTCGTACCATTGTATAATTCATCAAGAAGCCTTGTGTGGCAAAGTACTTTCGTTTGAACATGTTATGAAAATAGTTATAAAAATAATCAACTATATTAGAGTACCCACCTTTGCAGCACCGACTTTTCAGGCCCCTTTATTAGAAGATTCTGAAGTTAAACACCCCGATCTTATACTACATACAGAAGTACGTCGGCTCAGTAAAGGTAAAGTTCTTACAAGATTTGTAAGCTTGATTAAAGAGATAAAAACATTTCTAAATACCAAAAATCTGAATTACGATAAACTAAGTGACTTTTGCTGGTTGGTTGATCTGGGTTTTCTCACAGACTCATGGAAAAAATTGAATTCTTTGAACTTAGAGCTACAGGGAAAAGATAAACGTGTAGCTCAAATGATGAGCTCTTTTGAACTCATTAAAGCTAAACTGGTTCTGTGGATATCTCATCTGAGATGAAATCTCTCGTGCATTTCCCAAATAAAGAAAATGTTAGGTGAGAGTGACTTTAACTCGTTATAAATTGTTATTCACCTTCAAGTGCTTCAAGAGCAGTTTAAAAAGAGATTTGAACAGTTTACAATCATCGAGCCAATGGTTACTTTTTTTATCAATCCTTTTACTAACAAGTAAGTACAACAGAATTAGCTGCATCCATTGAAAGACTTATTCAAGTAAGGACAGAAGAACTAGAATTAGAGATTTTGGATCTTCAGAATGACATGTGCTAAAATCTATATAAAAAATGGAACTTTTGGAATTTGGTTGACAGAAAAAAGTTTCCTTTCTTGAAAGTGCAGCATCCAAGATAAAATCTTTCTTTGGTTCCAAATACTTATGTGAATCATTGTTTTCTCCCATGAATATCATACAATCAAAGTACAGATCTCGACTTACTGAAGAACATCTTGATGATTGTTTTACGGACAGGAATATATCCTATGCTCCGAATTATGAAGTTTTGGTGTGAACTGCAGTGTCAAGGATCACATTGCCCTTTAAAAAAAAATTTTTAAAATTTTTTAAACTCAAAATTTTTTTAATATGTTTTTTGTTTGTGTGTTATTTGCATTATAAATTATTTGGATATAAATTTGCTTTAAAAAATAATTGGTGCCCGCCGTATTACCGTTAGTTTTGAATGTGCTCTAAGGTACAAAAAGGTTGGGAACCTCTGCTAGCATTTCTGGCAAAATAAAGAAAGTTGCAGGAAATGATGGGTTGGCTTTGGAAATAGGGAGAATATGGCATTGAGATAACATTGAGATGTCAAAGTGAGTGATTTAAAAAGATGAAAAAGCCGTTGAAAATCAAAATTGAAAACCAGGAGTTGTAAAAAAATAGAGTAGTTCAAGTACCTGGGGAAATCTGCTGACAAAGAATTCCTACTGCGCCAAGGAAATTATTATAGGCACCCATGACCAAGGAAGCTTTCAACATGTAAGAGGCTACTGCATGTTAGTTTGAAATGAGGAAGAAACTGATGAAATGCTACCTTTGGAGCATCGCACTGAATGGAGCATGAAACTAGACGCTTACGAAGATGGAAATGAAAATTCAGAGAGCTTTTAAATGTGGTGCTTGAGAATACATGAGAAGATCAGGTGGAAGGACAAGGAAAACACATGAATAAGTCCTAAGAAGATTGGGTGAAAAGAGAACTAATTTAGATTCGATTCTTTGGTATAGAGCAAAACTAGATCAAACACATCCTAAGGTGGAACTGTCTTCTGTTCGTCGTCATAGGAGGAAAGGTTAAGATTCGGATGGACACCTACTATATAAGAACGTAAAGTTGTGCCGGCTATTGCTTAAAAAATATGCATAGTAAAAACATGCGGATTTTGCATTGCATTTAAAACTTGAAAATTTTTTAAATGAACTGTATTAATAAAAAAAGTTACAATTTTAATATTTACTTTTTACAAAAGACGTAATTTAAATTAAATTTAAATTAAATAAAACATGAAACACAAGAATATAATTTTGAAGTTATAATATTATTATAGAGAATAAGATAATGTTCGATCTACACACCAATATTTATAATACAATAACGGGCACAAAATTTGATATTTTAAAATTAAATCATGTCTGAACTGTTGAAAAAGTTCAGTAGCTTGCTGGTAGATGCTCTGTCTTCGGATGCGCCTCCCCCTCTTCTCACCAATCCCTTTTTGGCATTCACTATCTTTTCATCTTTTTTTTCTGTAGCCATGCAACTCCCCTACCCTTCCAAACATTTATTTCCCCTTCAGGTAAAACCCTGGCCCTGGACACTAACTGTCTGCCCACCTTGTTACTACTATTACCTCCAAACCTCAGTTTTTGAAAATGTTCCTCTTGATGTATTTGCATGTTAAAAGTTTATTTTAGAGTAGTCTTGATTTTGTTTACCTTATCAATAATTTGTGTAAAAATCTACAGTGTTTCTTTGATTAGATACAAACTTTTTGTATAAAATTATGTTTTTTAGCAAAGAAAAATATTCTAATGCGATACTCCCGCAAGGAAAACAGAAAATCTGTGTTACTCAGATGGAAACCAGCTAAAAAATTAAAACTTTTTGAGAAACACTACCAAAGGAAAAAGGGGAGTTAAAAAAATAATACCTATTTTGTTACTATTTTGTTTAGTGTTGGTGTTTGTAACACCCGCACCAGTGGTTGAGTAGACTAATATGCTAGTATAGCATTGCACTCTATCGCTGTTGTCGGTGAGGTCGAGGTTCGAATATCGTTCGGTAAATTAAGGGGCTTATCACATGTATTTATCAGTGGTTTGCCATCCTCTCTATGCGCTAATGCAGGTCACTTCCTCTCAACTACCTTGGTAACCACACGGAAGATATAAATTATAGTTTGTGGGCTATTTATACAGGATATGTTTTTTAAATTATAAATGTTTGACAAAAAAACGACAACACATCCAACAAATATTATTTCCAATATGCCCCTTCCCCACGTTCGTTAATCGACTAAAATTAAACAAACATTATTATAGGAATTGGTTAATTACATAAAATATTTTGTAATAAACTAGTGCTAGGGTTATTTTTGTCATTAAATTTAAATATACCCCCGAATATCATGTGAACTTTTTGGGATGTGATTACGAATACAGATTGGGGGCGGAGGTGGATGTTATTTCAACATTAGCCCCGAGTTTACTGACATTACAGCAATAATGTTTGCTTGCATTTTCCAATTTATTTTAAGACATAGTCCCAATATGTATTAGTAGCTCACATGATATTAAAAAGGTCCGCCTGGGTTGGCGTAGTTGGCTAACGCGCTTGTCGTGTTGACCCCGACTGCTGAGGACGGGGAGATCGAGGTTCAAATCTCGGCCGGTGAACTGGGGGGGGTTTTTTCCTAAATGGTTTTCCACTCTACCTCCACGCAAATGCGGGTTCACTTCCTTTAATTAAAACCACCCCAATTCCTAATCCATTAGTGTAATTAGTACTTAAGCGTTTAAACCCGAAGGGTATTAAGACGGGGTGTAAATAATAATAATATTAAAGTGTGTAGGTTACTTTTATTAACACTTTAAGCTATTGATATAATGACACAAATTTAAAACAAATTATGTTTATTTAAGATTCGGATGGGTACTTATTTTAATATAAGGTTGATTTTGTCCACTGAAATTCCACGGAAAAAAAATCCTATCAATAACATACGGTTTTTTCATTCAATTTAATTGTAACGGAATATGAATTTTGCACTAAAAAATGCAATTTAATATCTACTTTAATACAAGATATATAATTTTATTTAAAAATAAATAAATTTTTAAAATACAAAAGGATAGTTCAAAATTAAGCATTTGGCTCTGAAAGTAAGAGATTTTCTACATACAAGACAGTCAAATTATAATGCATTAGACTAGAACTTGGCACTATGGTGTATAGAGGGGTTGAAAAAGGAAGACAAGCTTTATTTATTAAATGTCAAGATTTAATAAATTAAAATGCCCACTAGTGGAAGCTGTGTACCAAATTCAACCCTCTAATTGTGTGGAAGTGGGTTAAATAAGGACTCTGGTCCACGCGAATAAACGGCCATTTCCTGACTGCATAAACAATTTTGACCATAAAACAATTAATAAAAACATTCTCTATCGGACATTATCCTTAGACTATGTCACTGCAGTTTATATAATAGACCTCTTATAGGACAACTTGTTTACTGTATTAGTATATAAATGTACAGGTCCCAAGGAGAACAAAACAAGTATGCCAGTGAGTGTACGTCCCCACCCCTTATTCTCCCCTAAGAACTTCATGACTTTGATCGCTGGTGGGGGTGGAGGGGGTCTACGTTCCTTCGTTGGAGGCAAGCCATTTAGAAGATTTTTATAAGAGGATATGACTTTCATTTTAATTTTTTCCCCCTTCATTTAATTTATTACCCATTATTTCTCCTTCACTCTCACCAAGCCATGCCCTCTTCAATGAACTTGCATTCCGGGTCTTTTTTTTTATTTATTTCATCTCATTAGTTTTGAGTTACTTTTATTTTGGTTTTTTTTATTATGGTGTACCCGCCTGGGTGGGCGTAGTTGGCTGACGCGCAAAGTCGTGTTGAGCTCGACTGTTTGAGGAGGGGGAGATCGAGGTTCGAATCTCGGTCGGGTGAACTGGGGTGTTTATTCATAAATGGTTTTCCACTCTCCCTCCACGCAAATGCGGGTTTACTTCTCTAATTCAACATTCCAATTCCTAAATCTATTAAGTTATTATTACTTAAAGCGTATAACCCGAACGGCTAGTAAAACGCGATGATAAATATTATTTTTATTATTATTATTATTATTATTTTTATTATTATTATTATTATTATTATTATGGTGTTTTTACGTTAAAAACCTCTTATGGGTCGACACGTATTTTAAAACATATAATAATAATAATAATAATAATAATAATAATAATAATAGTTATTTTAAACATTCTATGGTAAGTTTTCTGACAATAAAGTATAGTTGAAATATATTACTATAAATGCCAACTACTGCTTCATTATTTAAACAACTTTTTACCAGGTCTTTAGTACCTTATATTCCTTCTAGTCCTTCTCTATAATTGCAAATGTATCACAGGTTGAGAATTTACCAGTTGAGGAGAGAAGTACACACAAATTATGTTATTTCATGGAATCTGAAGAAAAAATACGCTTGTTTAAAATACTAATGGTTTTTTTAAAGTCTATAAACAATGTTTCAGTATGCTCATTTTAACTTATCCAAGATGAATGCTATTTTTTTAAACGTTAGATTACTTAATCTAGTATTGATAAACCCTAAGAGTTTTGAACTATAGGTTTTATTTCATGTTTTCGAAACAGTTTGAATGAAAAGTAGCTAAAGTATTGTAGTCAGATTATTGCTTATTCTTTTTACAAAATATATATTTAGAGTAGCCCCATTTTACAACTTCAAAATTCCTCCCATGCCCTCTTTTAACATCAACAAATACTAAAAGTGATTATTTAACGTACAATTTCAATTCTAAAATAATATGTTTGAGTATAAAAACTTTAATTTTATACTGGCTAAACTAGGGATACCCCACGCAACATTCCTTTGTAAATTATTGTTAATTATTATGATAATATCGTGAATATTTGTGAAAAAGTAATATTAAAACAACATTTTCAAAATAAAAGGTTCTATTGTTTGCACCAATCCAAATATTGCTGCGCTTGGCATGGTTAGTTTGAAACATAACTACAATTTATTTTTTCCCAAAATCAAAACTCAATTTAGAAGAATTTTCCCGATGTTGTCAATCGATCAAGTGGTTCACACCCCGGTGTTGAATATTGGATCATAGCACGAAATCATTTTGCTGGATATAGCTGGATCTTCACAGCTTATTTCCAAACTATTTCTGGAAGAATCTGATTTGTCTTAAACACACGATGATATATCTGTGTTAGATCATACTTTACTTGTATTAAAAGTGCAAGTTTGATGTCATTGATGCAGATCACATTGAATTACATGGTAGAAGAATCGTAGATATTTCCTTTTTAATCAAACAAATTCAATTAATGAACCCCCAAACCCTCAAACCCAAATTGTTCCTTTCAAGACATGTATCCTATCAAAGAAAAGTGTTATGGGTTGAAATCACGAATTACTTTTAAATGTAAACTGTGCAAAATAGAGCAGGTTCTGGACAGATACATTAGGTTGATTTGGTTGGATTTCAAAGAGGAAAAATGATCGTTGATACAATTAAAACTACTTTAATTTTAGGTCCAAAATGTTAGGTGCAAGTTTGTTGACTAGTGTTTTTTAGTTAAAATTCACTCATTGAAATGAAGGTGTTTTTTTTTTTTTGGCTTTATAGTTTTATTCGTGTTTTATAGACAAACAAGACATTTTCGTAATTATAGCACTATAGCGGGAAATTAATGTTAAAGTTATTAAGAATCAGTGGCGATCAGGAATTTACTTTAGGGGGAGGGGGGCATGTGCGTCAAAGCTTTTATTTCTGCCCCCCAAAAATATTCATCCAATTATTTTTGTTAATATTTTTTAAAAGAAACTATAAAACCACACAAACACACACACATATATGTATGTATATGTATATATATACATATACACATACATATATATATACATATATACGTATATACACATATATATATGTGTGTATACATATATATGTATATTTTTAAAAGAAAGGTTATTAAAAAGGGCTCAGAAATTATTAATCTTGTGCACATTAACACAAGTCAAATAGTCTTAATGACGTACATTACCTCTACTTGTTTCGATAAGTCTGTAAACTCCAATAATAATAATAATAATAAAAATAATATTATAAGGTAAGGGAAACTATAGTTCTAGGAACAAGTTCACATAGACGTAAAGGCAAGTTTGTTTTTCTAGTAATAAAAAAATTAGGATGAAAATAAAATAATTTTTGGGTCTACATGGCACAACTGTGTAACTTTATTACTAAAAAAAATGTTCTTCATGTTGTCCTTCCATTTTCGCACAAATGCCATATCTTCGATTCGGACAGTTGCATGCTTCTTGGGGAAATTTCTTTGCGTTACTTAAATCCCCTGACAACCATTTTCAACTAGCTGTTGTAAGTCAAATTTTCAATGGAAAAATTTCCTATATTACATGTTTTTGTCAAAATATATTTGCATGATTTAAAAAAATAAACATCTAACAATATTTGTAAAGAAAATTGGGCGTGAAGGGGTGTAAATTTCTACTTAATTGAAATAAGATTAAAAAAATTGGCCAACTTTGGCTACTTTTCTGACTAAATTTAATTTTTTTAAAGATAGTTCCAATTTTTTAAAATAGTCCACTCAGAACATAGTGGGATTTTCACTTTGTTTTTTATATCTTCTGGCAGCCGAATGGTGGTATACTTATTTTATTCTAACCTCCTTATATCATGTTTTTTAATAACTAGCGTAAGTAATGACCGAAAAAATCTACAGTCACTGAAAATAACAAAGAAAGGGTTTTTTTTTTTAATATTAGGAAAAAATATTTTTTATATTTCTAAAGAAAGGTATGGTGACCTGGCGGTCTAGGGGTAAGGTTTCGGACTTCTGTGCTGGGACCCGGGATTCAACCCTCGGTCCCGGCACAGATTTACCCTGTTTTACCAAACCCTTCCTTAACCTCTGACAAGACTCTTGTGAATGTGGGAACCCAAAGGCCTCCCCGTGGTTTGGATCCCACTTAAACTGTAGGTCCTCTCATTTCATCTCACAATCACCCTACCATTACTTATTAGCGTAATGCGTTTAACCCGAACGGGAAGTAAGACGCGGTGCAAATAATGATAATGATCTACATTGGGTAATAGATACACTAAATAAAAATTTCACAATTTATTGTAAATTGTGATTTCCTTAGGTAATTCGGAAAATTATACTTAGACAGGGATTGAACCCTTGTCCTTTGACTTGGAACGATATTCTAACAAACACTGAGATTGCGGCTCGAAACTCCGCACAACTCCTTAAAGCAGAGCTGGGCAAATTTTCTCCCCGAGGACCACATAAATCTGTAAGGTCTCTAGTGGGCCGCATGTAACAAAAATCTAAATTAACTAAATAATGAACTTTATTTTCACGCAAAATTGCATATATTAGTCATATAACCATATAAGTTTGATACAAAAAAAGAGTAGCGAATAAAATCTAATATGTCATAACAAATAAAAGAATATGTCATGTACCAAGTTGATACTTTGCTCCCAAAATGTTGATTAATAACTACTAAAATTGCTATCGTTAATGGAATTTATGCAACTGTCCAAAATCCTGCACGAGTTTGTCGAAGTCAGGATTCAGCTTGTTCGTCCTAATTTGCAAAACATTTTGTAGATTTGATTTATATAAGAGAGACCTGTTTTTTACTTTGTTATGTTCATGAAAGAGAATGTCTGTTCACAATATAGGTGGAAATAAATAACACAAACATCTTTCTGGCAAACGTTTTCAAATTACCAAACTTTTCTCTACAAGTGATTGCATACAATTCAGTTAGTTTCATATTCTTAAAAGTCTCCTTCAGAGCATTTTTCTGCTTTAAGATTGATTAATTCAACTGGAGCTTATTTGATGCTGATTCAATTTTGAAAGTAAGGGGATAACTAAAAAAAATTGAATTGATCTTCCAAAGTTTTACAATCAGCAAACCGCCTTGAAACATTTTTTCTTTTAAAGCAAAATATCAGCTGACTGTATTTTCCTGAACACGCTTGTTTGACAGCCTGTGTCTGTAAGATGAGCATATGCATTAAGTGTTGTCCTACATGCTTACACCCAGTACAGAATCCACTCTTACCGTAAACCAAGGATATGTTCTTACACATGTAACTTTATAATCGAGCTTGCTCACTTTTTCACATGTTTAAAAACACGAAACTGATTATCTCTTTGATTTGAGATGTCCATAAAAAACCCTTAAAAACTTTTAAACCGGGGCGCTAGGGACGATTTTTTTTCCCCATAATTTGTAGTACTATCGGTTTGTCTGCTCGTGAGGGCCGGGTTTTAAAGAGGGAGACTTTTATAAATTACCCTCACTCTCACTTAATTTCTCGCTTTAAAGTACAAATAAAAGTAAGGAAAGAGGGGTTTTAGTAACCTAACAGGAAATGTTTACAGAGAGGTTTGGGGAATACAATCTATTTTTAAAGAAGGCCCAATTTACTTTTTAACCTACGTCTAGCTAAAGGGGTTATACCCCAGGGCTATTTGTAGGGGTAAATTTTGGTTTTTTAAACAAGGCTCACTGGTCGACTAGCTCATGCATAGGAGGGCAAAGTGATCTACATACGAATGGTCGACCAATTTGGTTGCATAAGTTAATCGACAATAACTTGGTCGACACGTGTGGACCAAGTGATCGACAGACAAGTAATCGACACGCAGGAATACTTAGACGAAGTTTTGACAATAGTAGGACCATGGGTAGACAGCCAACTGATCGACAAAATATTAAACAAATATTTGATAGACTAGGTAACTAGCAGCTGTCAACAAATACATACATAGAACAACAAAATGATAGGGCAGCCAACTGGTAAAAAAAAAATCAACTGGTAGACAACGTGTTTTTCCATATAATAGTACACCACAAGTTAATACATTGCAAATAAAAAAACTCGCTAAGCCAAACGTTAGGTGCTTTATTTTTGTATTCAGGTGTGTTTTTTTTTTTCACTATAAATTTAGTTACATTCCTGTGAATGTCGCCATCCGTTAATAATAACAATTTCAATAAAATTAAAACAGTGCGCTTGACATTATCTGATGCTTGTGATCTTAGTAAATAATCACACATTTGTAGCCCAAAGATTTCCGCACATCCATAATAGGGCTCTGCCTTAAAATATGAGTAAAGAATTACCCTGGCACGGGACGATTCCTGGACCATTGGGTACTAAGCTAAAGGTCCTGGCTCAATTCCCATGTTCAGGTGTCATTTTTCAATATTCAGAATATAATATCCTTTCTATTTAATATACGAATAAAAATAATTAAATATTGGTAAATTCTTAATCATATACATAAATATACAGCGAAAATTTTAAACCAAATTATTGTAGAAACAAAGCTAAAAGGTATGTTCTCTAAGAAGAAAATACAAGGAATTCATATAAATATTGAAGTTATTATTTCTATTACAATAAAATAACAAAGAATATACATATTTTTTCTATTCATATCACTCACAAATTTGCCTTAGTAACGTTGTTATCTCCTGACAAAATATTACTTATTTGTAAAGATTATCCCCCTTGATCTTTTTGTTAATTAATGTACAGTAGCCCATGACTTCTTTGGTGCTGACTGACAGTTCACAGCTGAAAGCTGACGTCTTTGAAAAGCTACCAGACCAAATTATGTATCCCTACGCGAACCCTATGAATCTGCAAAAACTGTGTTTTAGCAGCTGTCACTTCTGACGGTCAAAATTAGATGTATCCTAAATGAGACTGTCGAAGTCAGCTGTAAGCTGTCAGTCAACACCAAAGAAGCCATGGGGCTACTGTATTTAGAAGCTCTTTGGATTATTTTTTGAAAATTATATGCATGCATAATCTATTTGGAGTGATTCTCTCCCAACAAATTTTTAAAATTGGATGTCTCTAGAAACTATTTGGAATGACACATTTTTTTAAAATTGAATGTCTTTAGAAGTTATTTGCAGTTTTATTCAACTCTTTTAGCTTCATATTTAAGAATATCAAAGGGTGTGAACTACATCTAGAAGGGGGGTAATTTATTCCAAGAGGGGCAATCAATCACTCCTCTCTACACTCCACTTACCGTTTTCCCTGTCCCTGATTTGAAGTGGTCCTTCCCACTTTTATGAAATAACTCTTTTAAAAGATATTTAGAGTAGTCCCCTCCAAATTATTTGAAATTTGAATGTTCCTAGAAACTTTTTGAGTAGCATGTTTCGGAATTTTTTAAGATGAGATACCTCCAGAAGCTATTTTAATAGGCTCCCCCAGTTTCTTTTTTTAAATTTAGATATTCTGAAAGTTTTTTATAGGGTTTTCCTCCAAAAATGTTTAAAATATAGATGCTTCCAGAAGCTATTTAAACTGCTCCTAGCTTGAATTTTTATCTTTTTCTCAAAAATTAGATGCCTCTAGAAACATTTGAAGTGGTCTTCTCCGGAAAGCTTTAGATAATTGGGTACATATAGATGTTATTTTGGTGTTAATGTAAGATCTTTCAACTTCATATTCGATATCAGAGATTTTTAAAAAATATTTGAGTGGGGCCGGGGGGGGGGTGTATTTATTCCAGCTGGGATTTTTTCAGGGGGACGATGGGCCTCTTTCTCCCACCCCCCTCGACCCCCGGTTCTACCACAACAGATTGCAGTACTACACAATTCATACCCCTAACATCTTCAATAATTATCTATTAGAACACTTTAAATTTCTTTGATGCGTCTATTTAAAAAAAATAAGAATTTCTGACCATCTCCTGTTGGGAGACTTTACCACCGATTTCCCCCATGACAGGACCTCTCCCTCCCCACTAAAAACGAGGGTGCATCCATGATATTACTCTACATTCTCAACGTACATTTTTTAAAGGTCTGGTCAAAAGGCCATTATTTTACGTATGATTTGTGCTTAGCTACAAGTAAGACTAGGCAAGATAAACATTAGTATTCATAGGCCTATACATTTACAAAAGGTAACACCCGTTGGTGGTGGTGGTGGTGGAACTTTATTGGTGTTTGGGGTGTATATGAATTGTTTTAAAAAGAAACTATCCCCAAGTCAAAGGAGATCCGGGGACTCGTCACCAATTTTTTTATGAAAATTGAATGCCCTTAGAATCCACTTTGAAAGGTCCTCGTCCAGAAATATTTTTAAAATTAGACTCCTTTCCAAGATATTTGGAGTGATCCTTCCCCAAAAAATTTGGGATTTGGTTTTCCCCTAGAAGTTAATTATATTTTTCCTTTTCCTAGAACTTTTTAATTCAATTTTCTTTTATTTAAAGCGATTTTCCCATGACAATGTTTGGATGTGCATGCCCAAAAAACTATTTCACTATTTAATTCTCGAATGATGGCAAAATTCCTCACATTTTTTCGTGATTGTTTCCAATTTTCCCGATGAGGGGGCCACCCTGAAAATATTTATTTAGGTATATTCTTCCCCAAATTTAAATTTCACCGTTACATCACGCCCTAACAAAATATTACTTAGCCATATCCTGCACAATTAATTACAAGTAACAATTTTTATATCAAAATCCTAACAAAATATTACTCTTGGTACATTCTCACAATTAATTAAAGTAACATGTTATATCACATCCTAACAAAATATTACTCTTGGTACAATTCCTCACAATTAATTACAAGTAACACTGTTATATCACGTCCTAACAAAAATATTAATCTGGGACATTCCTCACAAATTTAATTACAAGTAACACTGTTATATCACATCCTAACAAAATATTACTCTTGGTACATTCCTCACAATTAATTACAAGTAACACTGTTATATCACATCCTAACAAAATCTTTCTCTTGGTACATACCTCGCAATTAATTACAAGTAACACTGTTATATCACGTCTAACAAAATATTACTTGATATAAGGCTAATATATCTGTTGCCAGCAGTGACAAGTAACGTTGCTATATCAAACCTTACTAAATGTTTATTTAGATATAGGCCCTACTCCTAAAAAGAATACACGTCCCAGTAATGACCATCTTTATACAATATGTTCCTCTAACAATATCACTTACCACTAGCTACAATACTAGCATAGTTAAACCTTTTCTAGGCAAAAAGTTGCTTTCGCTATATCATTTAAGCAAACACAAGTAACACTGTTATATTATTCTTTACATAATGTTCCTCACTTATACTAAAATGAACTCTATGACATTTATCAAAAATTATATAGACTAGAGATCTGGAAATTATCAACAAAAATTCCAATTGTGAAGTAAAAACTTAAGAATATATACATTAGCTTGAAAACCAACATATTTTCAAATACTTTTAAAATTAAATAAAACATTTGAACATAATGATTATATTCTTGACATTTGGCTAAGCTGATCAATTCCCCTGACCATGTCATTATTAACAAAAATATAATTCACGTTTTAAATGGGATAATTAAACCAAATTTTTAACATAGATTGTCAAAATGCTCTATTAAAAGTCGTAACGAAATATTTGTAACTTTTTCAACCCAAATACGCAACATTCTCTAATGTAATCTCCAGACATATTAGAATACAGTGTAAACTACACAATGATATTTAACACAACACAATATATTATTTGTTTACACTTTTTTAAATGTAAAACATAATGTATTACAAATTTTATACGTTGGGTGTAGTTTAAAGATAACAAAGTAATAAACAACTAAAGTGTTTTATTAAGAGCAGTTTTATTATTTTTGCGAGCCATTTGCGCATCCTTTATAAATTGTGGATCGTGAGCTTTCCGTCCCCAAATGATTGTGGGTCCACTATTTCTGGGAGTAAGCACTCACTATAAAATCTATTTAGTTTGGAAGCATTTATTTTCCCCGTATACTCCATCTCTTTCAATTCTTTCAATAAAAAAGTCATTTTTGGTGTAAACAACAAAATCACAGTATTTTTTGTTGCATATATTCAACTGTCCCTGAATTTGATCATAATACTTATGAGAACCTTTTGAGCGCTAAATGATTATTTTTTCTTCCAAACATATGTTCCTGTTTGTTTTCACAAACCTTCTAGCGAAGATGTACCCCCAGAAAATAAACATTTTACTTCTACCAGCCGTCATCTCCTAAACCAGACCGTCTGGACTGGCACCTAAATAAGGTTCTCCAGGATATATGAAATCCCACAATCACGCACTTCAGTGTTTTTAATTTTTTTCATATTTTCCCTTTGCTTTCCTTTCATTCAGTCTTCCAAATGTGATAGCTTCTGTATTCAATTCTTTCTTGGGAAAGAATGGTTTTAACCAGTGAATCACAGGGTTTTTGTGTCCTTGCGTTTTATTACAGAACCCAAAAAGAGAGGCAGTTAGGCGTTTTCGGCGAATTCTCTCCATTTGATGTTTTCATGTTGGCCAACAGTACTTCTTTCAATTATATTTATTTTTTCTGGTGGACTTATATCATTCTTTATGATTGGAGAATCTTTCTTTACTTGTAATTAAATCCGTCTCATTAATTTCCAGATCTGCAGCCAAAAGTCCATAATCCAAATCAGGATCTGCTCGAATCTTTCGTTTTTTCTTTTTTGGCTCGGAGGCAAAACTAAGTGCACGACTTGCCCGACGTTTCTCGCGTTTTTTAAACTCCTTCTTGAAATGCGATCCGGGACTGTGCCCTGTCTTCTTTTCCAAGGACTGCTATGCAAGCAGGTCCAGACGAATGAGCTAGCCCCGCAAACCCCTGCACCGACCGTGTTGACCCACGTCCTGCATGGGTTTTCACGCTTCCCACCAGTAAACTTCGCAACAAGACTCATTAGTCTTTCTGCCTGATTGGTGGTTTGGTTCCATTTCAAGCTTGTCTGCTTTATTTATTAATGGATCTATTGCTTTCATGACTCCTTCCATTAACCACAGCTTTGTAGCAGGGGAACTAAATTTTCCTCTCCTGTTCTTTCCTCTTACAATAAACGTCTCTGCACGCTGTGTGATCTCCAAATAATGAGACGGACCATTTCTAAGGTCTCTCTCAGTTGAAATATAGTTTCCTCATTGAAAATTTAAAATGGTCAACATTCTGAAAAGCCTTTCTGGGACCTGTCTTCAGTCGTCCTATTCTGCTGTCAAGGGCTTTTCTCGCTGTAATTGGGAAATTTAAATTCTTCGTAAGTTTGTGCAAGTGATTTCTATAGTTTTTTGCCATATGGTTTGCACACTCTAATTTTTTCAACTTCCCGCCCTACGGGACTCTTTCTGTTATTTTCTTGTATACACTTGAATCACCGTCCCAATATAATATTTGTATTTTAATCCATGTTGTTTAATGCTGGCGCAAAAATCCTTCCAGAATTTAAAGTCCTGTTCCATCCCTGTGCTTGGTCCTTGATAGTTAAAAAAACACAAGTGATCCTCATTCTTTCTTTTTTTTTTCCCCGCCCCTACACATGATTGTGTAACAGAACTTTTCTTTGACTCCCAAAAAAAAGTAGCTGCTTTGTTTCAGCACCAATCAAAAACCCCCTGAAAATATTAATATTGTAGGATAAGTATATTAAAATATTTATTTTATATTTTTAATATATATACGGGAAGTACAACAAATAAATTATTAAATCAAGTGATGTAAATAATTTAAAGAAATAAAACTATTGCAATTTCATCATAAACTTTATGCCCCTTTTCAAGATCAAATTTACAAATATACATACACCCCTCCACCTCCCTTTAAACCAACCCAATAAGTTTTCCCAAAGTCGATACGTGGGTAAATCGCTTTCTTGCATCCGAAAATGGGAGAAGACCCAATTTCATAACATTTCTTGCGCCCCTTTTTCAAGAAAGAATTTACAAATATACAACCCCCACCCCCTTCCAAGCCACCTAATTTTATTTTTAAAGTATTTGCACAAGTGTAACCCCCCTTTTATATGATATGGTAGTTCATATTACAACAAATAAAAGGTAGGTTAGTTACAAGAAAAGTTTATTTTATTCAACAAACAACTCGCAGACATACAAGAGCGAGGCACTCTAGGAAATCGAGTGCTGCCGATAAGGGCCGAAATAAACAATAAATAAAGGGGCAAGACCCCAAGTCGTTAAGAGAAAAAGAACAATTAATACCAACGTAGTCCCTAATTAATTGACCCTCGCAGAAGGCGACTAACCTAGCAAGAAAGTTAAATACAAGTTTAAAATATATATATGTCTACATGACCTGGCGATGGTAAAAACTACATTGACATAATAAGAAGTTCTATAATAGACTGCCATTATAAGGCGCGACAGAGAAAATGATTAACCTAAACCTAACCTGTTACAATAGTTCCTAAACAAATTAGTTTTAAACTAAATTATTATTATTATAAAGACCAATGTCTGGGTGCACGGGCTCGCGCCCCCCCAGTTGAATAACAATTTAAAAAATTTACAATCGTAACAAAACCCTTTAACCTTTAGCAACCAGAATAATTATTTTAAGTAAGTTACACGTTAACCACAAATTATTAGCGCCCCAAGATGGCGACAAACTAAAGTTCCATTAGCGCCCTAAGATGGCGCCATGCAAAGTTCCAACCCGTCCCTGAGGCGGACACAACGTTAAGTACCAAGAAAAAGCTAGAGCAAAAAACCATTAATGGCTGACAGGCAATTCCTGCAGTCTCAGAGAAATATAGCAATTTAAAAATCATGAATTATATTTAAAGTCCCAAACTTTAATTTTGAAAAAATTTAACCCAAACATAATTTAGAATACGTCCAACAGCAACCTACGCTAAATCTAAGACAAGTGTCTCACCTAATCGAGTGCGGAGAAATGAGTGACATCACACACAGTCCAGCCGATATTACTGTACAAAGTCAATCACGTGTTTTACAAACGGCGGGAATCACTCTAGGGTGAAGGGAGAGGGTGTACGTCGCTTCGGGGGAAGTCTGACGATTCTCGTGATAATTTCAAACACGCGCCGGTGGATGAGTCTTGTTTCACTCGAGCACAACCGTCAGCGCATACGGGTTAGGCATCTCGATGTTCTATTGTCCGAGTCTTGCTCTAATCGGGCCCCGAGCCACGGGGGGTCAGTAAGCCGCGTGATGTTGAGTGGAGTAGAGTGTGCGTTTTTTCATGAAGTCGAGTTCAGCCCAGTCAAAGGGGACCAGATCAGGTGAGCTAGATCGTCCATGTTTGCATTAGTCTTTTGACAACGTCACAATGTCCCCCTTGGACGGAGAAGAAGGACGTCCTTAGCCTTTGGTGAAGACCGGGGAGGCGCCTTCCCCCATGTTCACCGCTGATAGAGGTGGGTGGCGGCTCCGGTACCCTCCGAGGCCATGTTAGGTGGCCAATGCAGGTTCGGGAGATGCGAATAACTGGACTCCGGGGGTTTGACCTCTGCTTTCACACGCTCATTCCAACACACCGTCATCCCGGGTTGACAGGGAGACAGCATATGCTCGTAAGGTGGCCCGCTTTAACCACCGGAAGCTTCATCGCCACGCCCAGCTGGCGATCATTTACTGCCGATGAGTGTACAGGAACAAAGGAGGGGAAGGAAAGGACAGGGCAGAAAAAGGGGGGGACGGAAGGCCGAATAGGTGAAGTCCTGAGAACAAAAGTTTACACGTGAACATCACATCCAATTGTAAAATTTAACAGTTAGCGCAGCCATCCTTGAAAGTTTTTCTGTGGCAGTTTCGTAGCACTAACATTGTCTACCAGCACGAGTCAAGAGATACCCACAACTCTGTTTTAGCGACGACTTTCCATGAATGAGGAAAGGTGGGTTTGCCGCTTCACACGCACTTAGAGGTAGTCCGGTCGGGGGGGCGAACGTTCTGCACTATGTACTTTGGACCCGACACAAAGCTTTATTATAAAACAGTCCAACACAAGTTTCTGCTCAAAGTCACACCTAGGCCCTACGTACTACAAATTTATCCTAACAATACCAGGGGTGGGACCCCTACCCTTATTAAAATCATATATACAACCAATATAGAATACCTAAAATCATGCACTTAAGAAAGCATAATTAAATCACAAAGGGACATATAAGCAAACAGACGACACACAGCACGGGGTCAATTGACTCATTTCCCCGCAGCCTTTAGGTGGCTGACATGTGCTTACGTGTCAAAGATGGGTCGGATACTTCTTTTAACAATACCGAAACAGGTGTAAGAAAACTTTCAATTGACCAGGGACCACTCCACTTATACGCCATCTTCGCCCAAGATTGTCAGCGCTGAGCTAAGAGGAAAACACTTGCACACAACAAAGTCCCCAAGTTTAAATGGGACAGGGATACGCCCTCGGTTATAGGTGGCGGCAACCTTCCTTTGGGACTTCAGGAGGTTAGAAAAAGCTACCTCACATTTCTTTTCATAAGAACAATCACCTGCATCATTAAGGAGCGGGTCAAATCCCAGTAAACAATAACGGGGTTCAGGTCCCTATTGAGGAGGATAAGGAAAAGGGGTGGCTTGACTGACTCATGGAAAGCGGCGTTAAAACAATGTTCAAAACGTCTATTTCCCGGTCCCAGTGGGTGTGATCCCGGTGGTGAAAGATCGTCAAAGGGAACGTTTAGGTTACGATTAAACCTCTCTACATGGTTCGGCGATGGGTTGTACGGGGTAGTGGTAACGTTCTTTTCCCCCACGAAAACACATATCTCCGAAAGCTTAGAACGGAAACACGGTCCATTATCACTTACTATGACCCTTGGGGGCCCTAAAATCGCCCCCAAAACGCCCGCACAGAGCATTAACAGTCGTCCTTGCCTTCATGTTCCTTAGGGGATGAGTATGACGAATTTAGGAAGGCGTCCATGGCGCGAGTATAGAGGTGTTCCCTTGGGTAGAGGGGTAGGGGGGCCGACGAAATCAACAAAAACTTTCTCCCACGGTTGCTTGCAACATCCCCGGAGTGAAACCCTATTTAGAATTACGCGCCGGTTTGGCCAATTGACACGGCTCACATTTGCGCACCCAATCTCTAACGTCTCTAGGCATTAAGGGCCAAAAAAATTCCTTAGAAATCTTGCGTTCGGTCTTAAGGACACCGCAATGGCCGCCAAAAGGGAGTCGTGGAAATATTTAAGTAACATAGGCCTAAGTTTCTCTGGCACAAAAAATCTTTTCCTACCCTTGACACGAACTACTAAGAGGTCTTTAAAATTTCGTAGTTTTCCCCAAACCCCTCTCCACGCTTGATCCTGTCAACGATTGTCTACAACATGGATCCATCAACTGATGGTCTTTGATTGAGATAAAGGATTCGGGAATCGTATGGATAAAAAAATAACGAGCCATCCTCCTTACATTCTCCTACAGGTTCCTTATCCTCACACATCCTAGACAAAGCGTCAGCGACAACATTAAGCTTCCCAGCAACGTGATGGGTCGTAAACATGAACCTGGAAGCTTCCAAACCCCGTCCAATTTTCCCCAGTTGTTTCGGGTGATTCCACATCCAGCTGAGGGCCTGTTGTCAGTGTACAACTCAAACTGGCGAAGCTCTAGATAGTCTGCGAACTTGTCGATGCCGAAGATACAGCTGAGACATTCCTTTTCATATATACTATACTTTCTTTCGGCAGGGCTCAAAGTTTTTGCTGGCGGGAAAACTACAGGTCTACTTTTCCCCCGGAAATCGTTTGAGAGAGAACCGCCCTAGCGCTACAGAGGGGGCATCAACATGTAGTTGGAAAGGCAGAGAAAAGTCAGGCATGCGTAGCACGGCCGGGGACACTAGGTGGCGCTTAAGCGCAACAAAAGCCTGCTGTTGGGGAGAACCCCAAATAAAGGTGGCACCCTTTTTCTTCAAGGAGTTAAGGGGGTTGGCTTTAAATCAGAGAAGTTCGGGATGAACCTAGCGTATAGTAGGCGCACATACCCAGAAACCTTAATAACCCTTTTATGTTTTTTGGGGCGGGAAAATCCAAGATAGGCTTAACCCGATCCGGGTCAACGAGCAGGTTAACCTCAGAAATGATATAGCCAAGATATGGGATGGATCTCTTCGCCCATGTGACTTTCTCCGGGTTTACAGTCAACCCAGCCTCGCGCAGGCGCCTCAACACTTAAACCCCAACATGACGCAAATGGTCATCAAAAGATTTGCTGTAAACGCAGATATTCATCAAGGTAGTTAAACACGAATGTGTATTTCAGGTCCGCCAAAAATTGGTCCCAAGACTCTACTCAACGCTTGCCCCCGCAAATTATCCCTAACGGCACTCGTTGAATTTGTAGACTTGCCAGGGGGTGAATAAACGCGGTGAATTTCTTAGACGACCCCTGAGAGAGCACATTGCAGAAAGCTCGCATTAAGGTCAATCAAGCTGTAATATTTGGCTCCGCCAAGATGTTGGGAAGGGGGGACTCTATGCTAGGCATGGGGTATGGGTCGAACCTATTTTTTTATTAAGCTTTCTTAATCGACAATCAAGCGATGCCATGACCTTTCCCGGGGAAAAATGAACGCAGGACTTGCGTATGGGGATTTGGGGGACGAAAAACCTCCTTTTGTTCCAAGTCCATGATAAGATTTCTAAATATCTCGAGTTTTGGGGGGTGCACAGGAGTAGGGACCAGATCTAACAGGAATGTGGTCCTGCGCCACAATGTCGTACGGCAAAATGTCGCACTTGCCCCCTCTGTCAGTGATGACGTCAGGGAATCGAGCTATCAAACGATCATCGCTTCACGTTCCCCGACAATGGGGAACAACCCGCGAGGATGGTGCCCAACACAAAACGGGGTAAACCAACTAGGTTCAAACTAAAGATATCCTAAGCGTTTCAGGTCAAGTTTGACTCCAGTCTCGAAAAATGAAGTCAGTTTCCCCAGAATAACATCAAAGGGAAGTTTGGGTAACAAAAAATGGACGTTTCCAGGCAAAAACTTTCTATCTTAATAGAGAGCACTACTTTATGATCGACCAAGATAGTTTGCCCAATTTGCCACGGCGTAAATCTTAGGACCTATCGACCTATAATCGAATTTTTTTTTTACCCTCTAACTGGCGCAAAAACTCACGGCATATAAATGAGTGACTGGCTCCTGTATCTAAAGAGCAACACAATCGTTTTGGGCTACCTGGATCTGAACTACAGGATAGAGCACGTGGTTTAATACAAGTGGGCAGACCGGACCACGACTACGAGCGCGCCCTATAAGTTTCCCGATCTACACTGTCCTGTACGGACCCAGTCTTTCTACACCGAAAACATCTCATGCGCGAGAGGTCGCGGGGCGCACGGTTGTCAGAACCCGAAGGCCTGAAGTTGTCCCTAGGAGTGTTAGCATGCGATCGCCCGGTAGTACAGGCGCTAATGACAAGGCCGTATTCATAGGTTCGGGAGTTGAACCGTGCGTCTGCGGTTTAATGCCGCCCGGGGCATGCGCACTTAAATACTCCTGTTCGGCGAGCAGGGTGTTTTCAATCGAAGATGCTAGAGAGAAAAGTTCAAGTACCGTACAGGGCTTACATGTAAATACAAAATGTCGCCCGGGGGAGGGGCGACACATTCTCAAGAATAATATCAACGATCTCACTTTCCCCAGACCACTATTGAGAACTTGAGCTGCCTCTGTGATAGATAAAATAAAATTCCTCAACGATTTTGTGGGGATATTGAAACCTGTGAATAACTTCCTTACATAACCTTTTCTCTAGCCCCACTGGGTAACAAACGCTTCTAAAATGAGGTCAGTAAGTGATCTCCAAGATAAACCATTTCGAATCCCACGGGAGAACAGCTGGGGTTAAAAAACCAGAAGTTTTTGGCCAAACACAGAATCAAAAATTCACTATCACTCGCTAACTTTAGACAATATGCTCTGTTGATCTCAACCATAAATTTAAACAGAGTAGCGTGATCTTGACCGTCGCAAACAGGGTCCGATTCAAAATCTCCATAAGTACTTTGTTCTGCATTTAACTAGTGAAGGGGGGGGAGGAGGGGCGGTTGGCGCTAAAGGGGGTGGGTTCCCATCCTCAATCTTGTCCATACCCGAGTCAGTCTCAGCCTCCCAGTCCGCTAATCTCCCCAAAGCTTAGATCTGAGCTCACCCACAGTAGCATTGGGGGGAAGGAGAAGCCCCTTGAAGTCAAACTCAGCTGTCAACTCGTCCCGGCTCAGGCGGTAGACGGCAGTCTTAGATGTGGTCAAAGTGGACATGGCAGTTGCAGGAGTGGTCTCCATGGTCACGGGGTCATGAAACATAAACAAACAAGAATTAATACAATATCAAATCATCCAACAACACTGCAGACAGGCGGACCCTATTTTCTCTCCTAACTATACCTAATACCCTATTAAGTGCCCCACTCAACTCTGCGAGAGCAGATGGCGCAGCTTCTCTCTTGTAACCCCCCCTTCATATGATATGGTAGGTTCATATTACAACAAATAAAAAGGTAGGTTAGTTACAAGAGAGTTTAATTTATTCAACAAACAACTCGCAGGGGCATACAAGAGCGAGGCACTTAGGAAGTCGAGTGACTGGCCGATAAGGGGCCCAAATAAAACAATAAATAAAGGGGCAAGACCCCAAGTCGTTAAGAGAAAACAGAACAATTAATACCAACGTAGTCATAATTAAATTGACCTCGCAGAAGGCGACTAACCTAGCAAGAAAGTTAAATACAAGTAATATATATATATGTCTACATGACCTGGCGATGGTAACACTACATTGACATAAGTATGAAGTTCTATAATAGACTGCCATTATAAGGCGCGAAAGAGAAAATGATTAACCTAAACCTAACTGTTACAATAGTTTCCCAATCAAATTAGTTCAATCTAAATTATTATTATTATATGACCAATGTGCTGGGTGCACGGGCTCGCGCCCCCCGAGTTTAAAAACAATTTAAAAAAATTTTTCAATCGTAACAAACCTTTAAAACCTTTTGCAACCAGAATAATTATTTTAAAATAAGTTACACGTTAACCACAAATTATTAGCGCCCCAAGATGGCGACAAGCTAAAGTTCCATTAGCGCCCCAAGATGGCGCCATGCCAAAGTTCCAACCCGTCCGTGAGGCGACACAACGTTAAGTACCAAGAAAAGCTAGAGCATAAACCATAATGGCTGACAGGCAATTCCTGCAGTCCCCAGAGAAATATAGCAATTAATAATCATGAATTATATTTAAAGTCGAAAATTAAATTTTGAACAATTTAACCCAAACATAATTTAGAATACGTCCAACAGCAACCTACGTTAAATCTAAGACAAGTGTCTCACCTAATCGAGTGCAGAGAAATGAGTGACATCACTACACAGTCCAGCGTTATAAAACTGTACAAAGTCAATCACGTGTTCACAAACCCGGGGGGAATCACTCTAGGGTGAAAAGGGGGAGGGTGTTACGTCGCTTCGGGAGAAGTCTCGACGATTCTCGTGATAATTTCAAATCACGCGCCGGTGGATGAGTCTTGTTTCACTCGAGCACAACCGTCAGCGCATACGGGTTAGCGCATCTCGATGTTCTATTGTCCGAGTCTTGCTCTAATCGGGCCTCGAGCCACGGGTTGTCAGTTAAGCCGCGTGATGTTGAGTGGAGTAGAGTGTGCGTGTTTCATGAAGTCGAGTTCCAGCCCAGTCAAAGGGGACCAGATCAGGTGAGCTAGATCGTCCATGTTTGCATTATGTCTGTGACAACGTCACACAAGATATCTCAATAAGACATGTCAAGTATCGCGGTTTTTCCCATATAATATTAAAAAATTCTGCAGCGCCCGTAGGTTCTTTGTTGCACCTCAGTACATCGCGGGGCACAGTTTGGGGAAACCCCTGTATGTGTTATCTTTTAAATACAGTTACAAATTCAATTGTTTCTTACCACTCCGCCAGCGAATCATAGCTAGTCCATAAGTCCTTCTACTCCATCCTCCACACCAATAACAGCTATAACGGTATACCATCACTGTCAATATGTCCTCTCTCGATAGCTCTCTCCTTTTTCTTTTGCCCCACGGCAGCCATTTTGTCAAAAAAGGGGGTCCTTCCAAACACTGTATCAAAAATAAATTTGTTCTGATTTTTTTTTTTACTTAATGATGATGTTGTACAAGTAAAAATAAATTAAATACAGTCCAATTTTCATAAGAATAATCCTAACTAAAATATAGAATGGCTAGTAGATGTATTTTCGTATATTCGTACTCAAGTAATCGATCTTCAAATGTTTATTCTATTTTGAGTAGACTTTCCCAAATGACTTTAAGTAGTCTTCCCATAATTCTTTAAATTGTCTTCCCTGGAATTTTTTTTTTTTTAATTTGGATTCATTCAGAAGCTATTTGGATTGGTCCTTCTTCCGATTTAAAAAAAAAAATCGGATTACTCTAAAAGCTATTAGATCAGTCCTCTCTTTGAATTTTAAAATAATTAATATACTCTTTTAAAAGTTATTAAAATGCTCTTCACCTGGAAATGTTTGGAATTTGGATGCCCGTAAAAGCTATTTTGAGTGGTTCTCACCTTTAATTTTTTCCGACAGATGCCTCTAGCTAGAAGTTATTTGAAGTGGTTTTCTCTAGCAAATTTTTGAAAATTGAATGCATCTAGAAGTTATTTGGATATTTTTTAGGGCTATCTGAGCTAATTTCAAAGGATTTAAATATACTTAAGGTGACAAATTCCTTCCAGTGGCAATGCACCCTTGAGCCCCCTCCCGGTTACTTAAAAATTTAAAACGCACTATAGTAGAATAGGATTAATTTTGGACGAAAATATTATATTTGGAATTCTTTTAAAGACTCTTCCTATGAAAAACAAAATGTAGGTCCTCGAGTGTAAAAAAATGGTAGGACAAAATCATACATAACGTTCTCGGATTAAGTTTATTAGTGAAAAAATTTAGTCATTAGTAAACTACCCAAAAACAACATTTGTTCAAAAACCGAGGGTATAGTTTTGTTTTAATCCTAAACAAGTTCAAGGTATCTATTTAAACAAATCTTCAAAGCCCTTTTTTAAATATTCCAAGTTTTTTGAAAAAGCCGTTATCAATAAACTAGCCATAAACGAAATTTATTCAAAAAACAAATAAACTTATACCTTGTTATTTGTCATGTTAGACATTCCCAAGATACCAAATTTTTTAGCCACATCATCAGATTTATTTTTAAAATATTTTAAGTTTTTGAAAAATCACTCATCAAAAATAACTTTTCAACGAATTTTTTGCAAAAAACCAAAAAACCTATATGGTGCTATTTGTGAGGCATGCATTTTAATAAGAACCTTTAGACCCATTATAAAAAAAAATTGCATTAAAAATCACTCATTTGTAAACTATCCTTAGTTTTAAGGCTAGGGTCAAAATAAAATAAACTTGTCGAGATATTGCCCTATAACTTCTAGATATAAAGTTTGAAAATCAATTAAACCGTATCCGATCCGTGGCCAAGGACAGGTTGCCAGATAGATAGAATTGTATGTTAAAAAACTAGTTTTTTGAGTTCGAGTTAATAAAGATAGTAAAAATTCATTAATGGGCTTAAATTTTTTTTTGGGGGGGGGGGATTATAATACTTTCTCTTGATATGAGAAAAATTTAAAAGCTGGTTACTCTGGTATGTGTTTGGACACTACTCTGCAACAAGAAAAAATTTCTCACTGAAGACGGTCTTTTTTACTAGCAATTCATGCGTAGCAAACATTGTATCACCACTCTCTAACACCAACACTTGCTTAGTGAGGCAATAGACTCGCCACTTCTTAGTTTTAAACTAGACATTTTAATATGACAAAGTTTATACTATGCTTCGTAACCTTGGATATAAACAGTATATCCTTTACTCTCTTTGAAACACATTTATAGTAAAGTTAGTATTTTTTAAATACATTACTAATATAGACACCTGATACATCATGCCTGTTCCATTCTATCTCGATCAAAAAAATTTACCCTTTCGTTAAACTAGTGGCGTGCCTAGACATTTCCATCAGGGGGATCACGGGTATTTACCAAGCTCCCTCCCACAAAACATCGTCTGATTGTTTTTTCTTCAAATCAGATGTCTCTAAAAGCTATTTGGAACTTCCCACCTCATTTATTTGGAGTGATCCTTACATGGATTAATTTTAATCAGACTCTTCTAGAGTAAATATGCTAGCTTCATAATATTTTCAATTGTATTTAGAGTTCAATCCGTTCTTCTCCCAAACCCAAAAAGTTAAGTTTTATAATGGTGTGTGTGTGTGTGTGTGTGCACGTGCCTCATTGAAAACAATATTTGGAGCAACATGAGGGGGTGTCATGGTATATCTGGTTCCCCTTGTAAACACGCCCAAAGTAAAAAACCTAATTTATATCTGACATGTACCTTCTTCAACATAAAGGCTTCATGTACAGTTTCAATAACTAGCTTTTGCGTATAACCCGAACGGGTAGTAAGAAAGCGGTGTAAAAATAAAATAATAATAATAATAATAATAATAATAATAATAATAATAGCTTGCAAAAGTTTTAGATTTAAAAACAGCTAGTAAAATTTTTTCTTTATTCTATTTGCTAGCCTATATTTGTACTACTTAAAAAAGGGAAAGAATATCAACACTAAAGCTGCAAAAATTTAAATTTTAATAAAAATTAATAATAATAATAATGCAATGGAGATATTGGGGTTTGAATCCTGATTGAGTTACTCAAGGTGGTTTTCCTAAAGGTTTCTTCACTTTTCTTCGGACGAAATGGGGTATAGTTCCGCTAAAAATGGGTTTACATAGTGAATTAGCAATTATGATTATAGGCCCCCAAAAGGTTAGTTACTATGTAGGACTAAAAAATTAATCAACAAACAGTCTATCCCTTAGTCATTACAACATTGCAAATGTTGTCTACCTTGTATGCCAAGCTCGTGTTTTTTAAATTTTTCTCGGCTTTATTGTGGGGATGTCCATACCTGCTCATTTCTTTAAGTTGTGAGTAGCCTATTTTCCCAATGAAACACTGCCCAAACCACAGGCGTCCCTTCATTCGTTTTTTTGTGTGCGGGTGGTTTGAGGTAAAATGCATGAGTAACCACCACAAATGTCACAAAATAAAACCAGAGTAAATTCAAGCCCCCTTTCTTATTTCTTTTTCTAGTTCATATGACCTAAATACACGATTTGGAGTGTTCACCTAATTTAATGGGGGCTGTTTAGAAAATGCTGACATCAATAATTCGGTGACCAGTAAGTGGGAGAATCCTGTGCCCTTTCAAACGTTTTCTAGAGCAAGTGGTGTAAGCTATTGTCCCTACGATATTCAGATGTAGAAGAGTAATTTCACTAACGCGTGAAGATGTTCCACATTTGGTAGTACATTCTCCATTTTGTCATTTTCATCAAAAATGTATTTGGTCTGCCCCTGCAATCTTTAGAGCTGGAGGTCCCAGTTGGTGTAGGGTCTTTCACATTCTTTGGCGCAAGTCCTAAAAACATTAATAATAGATAATTTAAATAGTTGTTTATTTCTTAATAACGTCTTACCCCTCCTCAAGCTATTCGCAATAGTTATTATTATAGGTAGAGTGAGGAAATTAATAGAGGGAAATGTACATGTTTGCTTGGGGACGATTGGGAAACTGTTACAAAAAAGCCTTAGTAGATTCACCAAGTTTGGAATCAAACCTTGACCTCCCAATCACCGAATATCAGAAAAAACGTGTAATTTCCTCGGCATGCATACTGATTAGGATTTATAATAATTACTAAACCAAAATTATAACATATATTACTAAAATAATATTCCTTAATATTTTGTGTATAACTAAAGGACATTTTAAACTTTAGGTACCACATAATCAATTAACAAAAACTAGCCCATCATTTCCGTTTGGAACCAATTTTAAAACGCAGCCACATTTCAGTACAAGACTGTACATTTTTTTTACAATTTATTTAACAATTATAAATATAGTTGGCACATTTTTCGGCAAAAACTTGCGGATTTTTTTTAGAAAATAAACAATTAAAAGAAGCCTAGATAAAACTTTAAAAAACACAAAAATACAAAAATTAGTTCTAATATTTTTCAAATTAGAGTTTACCGTTTAAGTGATTCAAATTTGTTTCCAGTGAAAAAATTTCTTCTTTTTCTTTCCATATTTTCCATCTCTTCTTTGAATCTATGGATCTTTTGTTTCTTTTGCATACTTTACTTGGAAATGGACGAGGCTTAGGCATTTTATACACAGTAAAGTTCACTTTAAAATTGATTAATATAATTATTTTATGACGGTTAAATTGTAGTCTATCTCAAACTAAAATCTAAAACTAAACAATGTCAAAGAATACTGTTCAGCTTTCACACATTATTTAGATAACATGACACATGAGCCAACAGGCAAGAACAGTCAAAAATATCAGAATATTACTCTTCGCATGTTTTTGTACCTCAATACTTTTTTTTCAGCTGGTTTTGAAAAGTTTGCTAAAGATCTTCATCCCCCCATCACTCCACGCCGCCCAACCGCTGTCAATCAAAACACAAGCGGTCTCTCCTACCTGTGTTTGGTTCTCAACGGTACGGCCCGGTTTGGCTGTATTTATTTCTGTGAAATAACGTAATTCTGGCTTTGTTCCTATCCAGTTTTTTTATAATATGATAAGTAACGATTGTATAAAATGTCAAATGAACCAGTATTTTTGCTTAATAAGGAGAGCTAAATTTAATTTCAAATACAAAGTAGTTTTCTAATAGGAAATTTATTTGTAACGAATGAGAAAGTCTGCCCCCGATTCAGTTTCATTATTTATCAAATAAAAATTAATATCTTGGAAAATATGGTACAGACCGTGCCTAAAATATGCTTACATATAGTGCTATACTATCCGTACAATCCACAAAAAAAATTAAAGCTTTTTTCTTGTATTTCCCAATACTTGGATACGAATTAGATTATTTAAGTTAAATTAATCATTATAACTATTTAATCAAAAAATACATAACAATTTTGCTCTATTATTACTTATTTTAATGTTTTTATTATATTAAAAAGGTTTACAACCGTATAAATAATAAAATAAAATAAAGTATTTTCCTCTTGCACAGCCTTAGGGAAAGAGAAGCTTTTGGAAGAAGGAGGATTTAAATATTAGATTACTTTAAGGGAAAAAAAAAAATTCTTGGAGCTAAAGGGGGAAGCAAAGGCGTGTTACATTGGCGGTATAAAATTCATGACAAAAGGAAATTGATATGTCGTATACTGAACACCAATAATTATAATAATATTAAAATTTTCCTAGAATCACAATTTACCAAACAAACAATTAAATAGACCTACTTATATAACTAATCAAAGCCGATGTCGTGATTAATTACCTCAAATATTTTTATTTCAAGTATTTAATGTCACTTTCTGAGTCGACTTATTATATCCGCACATGACTTATAAACTAAATTAAATTTAATACAGACACAACATCCAATCATTTATCACTGTGAAAGAAGAAGCCTACATTTCACTCATATAATTTTTTGGACATATTGTAATCGAACCAGAATCTTTAGTTTAGTAGATAGACACGTTACCTACTGAGCTAAGATATAGGAGAATTCCCCTTTAAAATAATCAATAAAATGGCTAGATATCACCCTAAACTTAAAATTATAAATATCCACCAATAAACTCTATATCATTTTTTTTAAACCTCCATCATCTGTTCTCACTCAGCTGCAGTGTGTGTGTTTTTGGTGGGGGGGATGTAGGGGGTGGCAATGATAATTGATAGATGAATGTTTTTCTTATAGAAACAAGTGTTCCCCTACTATAATGAGCTGTGTCAATATTATTGTTATGGTAGATAACATTAGAGGACACCTTAGCCTATTAAGCCGTGGGGGGTAAACCCCGTTATAATAATTATGTAATTTTCAATTTACGTTTAGACAAATTTTGAAAAATTAGCAAAATTGACTAATGGGGAATAATGCAAGCCCCTACCGCAAATAAATTTTGAAATCTTACACCTACTACTTTTACTTATAAATAAAACAAAATTTTAAATCTTTCTGCTAACCTTAGGTGAGATTTGGGGTAACACTCTTGTTTGTATTACTTAATAAGATTTTTGAGTAAAAAATAAAAAAACATTAATTGCTGTTACTTACTAGCACTTATGTAATATACACAATCTTTCATAATCATTATTGTATCTTGTATTTACTGTCAGGGAGGTTTTCCTCAAATTTTGAAAAAACACCAACACAAAAATAGTCACGGTGAAAGTCACCAAAGGGATGTAAATAAAACTATTTAGGCCAATTTTTGGTTTGATTATAATAACTCTTTTTAAAAATGTTCCATTTATAAACCTCATTTAAAGGGGATAAAAATTTTAACCCTGTGTAATAAAATATACATTACCAAAAACCAGAATTATGTTTTAGTTTTTAATACAAAGAGTAGAATAATTAATGTAATTTTTTATGTCATTCACTTTTATGAATTAAAACTATTTACAAATTGGGGTTGTTGAGGGGAAAGTTTTACCTGATTTTATCTGTTGCAATTGTTTTTTACAAATATGTCCTATGCAGTTCTTAAACTCACTCTTCTAGTCAAAATAAATGAGTAGTACTTGAAAAGAAGAAAATTAATTTTTTTGGGGGGTTTGATAATTTTACAAAATACTAGCAAAAAAAAACTATTTTTCACTTTCTCATGCATATGTAACCCAATAAATTTCGATTTTAGTCTTCCGGTACCTTGTTCTGTTTCCCAAATCACTTCAGCACCCTGTATAATTCCCTAGTAAAAACAGAAAAATAAAAAAATAAGGGTTGAACAGTAGGTCTCTTGACCAAAATTCTTAGGCAAGCTTGGAAGGGGTCCCCCCAAGCTTAAAAGGAAGGCCCGGGTTTTTCTTTTTAAATTTTTATGCTTCAAGAACTTTTAGAGTTTTTTTTTATGATAGTTGGGGGTTTGGGGTGCCCTTCTGTTTTGTGATACATTATTGTGTTTTATTTACTATAGACATATACTTCTAAATTTTTTTGGTTACTTTCACTGGTACAGCTAAAAATAAAAGCACCTGCTACAATAAACTCCACAAAATCTAAAGCCAAACACACGACACAATTCTTGTAAAAAGAGTTGTGCAAAAAATTGTACAATATTTTGGGTCACTAGATTGCATACAAATTTTAACCCAGTACTGTTCATACGACTTTTTTTTGTGTTAATCAATATTTGAAAAAAAAAAAGTGGCGTTTTTCCCCTTTTTATAGAAAAATTAAAATTTAAAAATGTTTTGGAAAATTTTTGGTATTTAATGTAAATAAGTTCTTAATCTTTCCCTAAATTTATGATTTTTAATTTTTTTTTTAACATTCAAAAGTTTATTTTTTGGGGCTTAGCCTCCTTAATTTAATTTTTTTTTAAGCATTTGGTGTTTTTTTAAAAATAATTTTTTTTTTTTTAATAACTTCTAGCAAATGAATTTTTCGTGTTTACAACTCAAAATCTGTACAAGAAAACGCGTAATATTTCCTGAAATTGAATACAATAAGTTGTGCAAAGCAGTCTTGTACAATTTTTGGTGTTCACACGTGCCATCTTCGGTTGCAATTCTTGTCAACTCTATTAAAAAATTGTGTCGTGTGTGGGGGCAAAAGATGGTAGACACGGGGGCAACAAATCGGCAGCTAAAGCAATTTAAGTGTTTTTTCCCAGTTTTTTAAGTGGAGTCCCCAAAGTTTTGTCACCCAAATTTTATTCCCATCCTAAGCAGAGCCTTTAATTGCCTTCATTTTTTCTGGATCATGGTTAAGTTCATTGGTGGACCATTGATGGTCCCCCAAGAGAGTCCCCTTTTTTCCCCCAAATTTTTTAAACCGTTTTCAAAACCGAAAAAAGGGTTCATGGGTTTTTTTGAATTATTCACTTTTTTTGGGCAAGCATTTTCCAAAAATTGATGCGACTTTTCTTTAATTTTCTTTTTAACTCATTAAAGTTTAATATTTCGTTGGTGATTTTTTTAATGAACATGAGTTGAAAATATTTAATTGGTGTTTCCAGTTGTTGAAGGGTTGGGAAAAAAATTTTTCCCGGGATTTGTTTTTATGCATAACAACTTCAGCTGGAGAGAACAAAACACAATATTTACAATAGTTTTGAAACTTTAAATTTTTTCCATTAGTTGGTGATAGGGAAATATAAGCAATCTAGAGATGACAAATTTTTTGCAAATATTGCTGTTTTTTCGACGAAGGCTTTTTTCATTTCAAGAAGTGTACTAAGTTTAAAGAGTTAGGCTTCCCTTTAAAATGAAACGTATTGGCATTTTATTATTTTTTACAGAAATAGGTGGTAGTTTCTGCTTGAATGAACATGGACCTTTAGCTCTTGGGGTTGGGTTTTCACTATTTTCAAATCTACGGAAATTTTCCTTTGCAATTAATGTGTTATCGTTTTTTCTTCTAGTCAAAGGTTTTAACCCTTCATCTCCTTTTCCTTTCTTAAAAAAAGCCAACAACGTAGTTTTTTCCTTTTACTTTCCCTCACTTTCAAAAGTTTCAATACCTTACCTTATAATAGTTTTTGAATTAAACACTTTCAGTACAAAGGTTTGTGCTTAGGTTTCTATACAAGGTGACAGTGGCGACACTGTAGCATTATGACGACTTGTGAGGGTGACTGTGTAAAACATCACGACCGAACAACCGGAACTAGACCCAGAAAAGGCTGTAGACCCACTGAATTTGTTCTATCCTCTACAATCCCCACCCCAATTACCATTCACGGAGTGCGCCAAAGCAGACACGGCAATAAAGTGGGCATGTCGCACACTGTATTGATACATTGGGTTATTTTCACCACTGCTTTGAGATGATTTAACATTTCTAAATCATTGTTTTGGTGTGTGCGCCCTGAGTATTAGCTTAATATGTGTAACCTGAACAGGGGAAAAGGCGTGGTGAAAAAACAATTTTAGATACACTGTATTTACGCGGGTAATGCTGGGAGTTTTATGTTAGTTGATTAATATACTTATTGCTAAAGTTGTGTTGATGACCACTCTCGCATTATCGTTTACGCGTTATGGACAGGGCCAGTAACAAAAACAATAACGAGGTGCTAGATCAAAGATAAGATTTAAGTTTATCTACAATAAGTATCTCAGACCTGAGTTTCAGTTATAAGGGTTTTTATATTAGTTTTAAAGTTTTAACAATTAAGAAGTGTTAGTCGATCAAATCTCTGGTCAAGCTAACCAGTTGATTCTCTCATAAACTGTTTGTATAGCCGATCATAATTTTTATGAGAAACATAGCTTTTTAGTTATAAGTATTAGCATATGAAAACAGTTTTCTTTCCTTAATTTAATGATTAATAAAAGTAAAGTGTCTGTTTTTTATATTTATTTTGAATGTGACTGATTTTAAAGGGTAGTAGTGTAAATTATAGCATCTTCAGATGAAGTTTTTCAACAATACAATGTGGTTATGGAGAATGGTTGAGATTCAAAGCAAGAACAAAAAAAAAGTTATATAATCATAGAAAAATAAAATTCTGAAATGAGGCTAAGACTGAATACATTTTAAGAGTATATGTGTTGACATTACTAAAAAGGTTTTAATTTTTTTTTTTCTTAAAAAAACGTGTCTAAATCGCCATTTATTTAAGTATATATCAATATCAGGCACCCTAGGCTACAAGAAACATAATATAAAGTGTATACATAATATAAATCTACATAGTTTTTCATCAAAGAAATAATTAACGCTAAAAATGACAGTCTTTAATATATTTCTTGTATTTTTTTTCTATTCTATAATATTATTTTTCATAAAATACTTTTATAATATTAATTAAACCTTTGACTAAGGTTATCATCCAAATTCGTATAGAGAGTTTACTTGATTACCACTGAATTATTATTTATTTTATAATTTGCTTCTTACTATTTCAATCCATGCATTAATTTACTTCACTCTACTTACCTTACTTCCCTTCCCTCTATGTATATACAAATAGAAGAGCGTGAGATTCACTTGAGACCCTGAGGTACTCTAGACTGAAAACGTCGGAATTGGGGGTGTGGAGAAGGCTAGGCCTGAAAGATATGATTATAGTATCTTAATTAAGTATAATAAAAAGTCCAAGGAAAGAAGTTTATTTGGGGCCATTAATTCAAAACACGGAGGAAGGATTTCATTACGTCTAGGTAGACGTCCCCAGTTAGCCTTTTATCATTAAAGTTCCTAATGACTTGCTTGTCAAGACCGACAAGCTTCCCTCTCAAACTTGTCGTTTCAATACTGTCAGTAGTACCATAGTCATTCAAACAGCTTATCAACGATTCGAGAAAGCAATAATTATGTTTTTATAAAGTTTATGGCAGCAATGGACATTGGCATGCTTCCAGAGATCAGGTAAATGACTCGAGAGTTGGATGGCATTGAATAACCCCATGATAAATTCTATCACCTCAAAAGACAATTTTCAAATACCACATTTTTAATAACATCATGCCTGACTTATTTTTGTAGATGCTAGCAGCTGAAAAATGTATGCCATGCCCATGAGCTTTGGCTAAGCTTAGCATATGTAAGAGACCACGCTGTTAGTGAGCAAATTACGCACTAAGTATGGCAGGTTATCAGTATGTACAGAACAATTCACACTAAAAATACCGTGTAAGAACGTGAACCTTCACATGTTCAGATTTGGCCTCCACATTCTTACCCACGATAGGTGGCTTTGGTACAGGGATACGTATCAAGTATTTCACCATTATCACACATGACCTCAATCATGTCCACACCAACACCCCCTGCCATACACTGCTTCAGTAGGTTTGGGTCATCAGGTGACCCACATTAAAGTTTTTTCTCCAGTTGGCTTAGTCTACCGTGTCTTTCAAGGTCACCAATTCTTCTACTGTAGTTTTTTTCTACAGTACACACTTTAAAATCGAATTCATCATAGAAACCTTTAGAATCGTATAATAACGATGCCTTGGAACCAAAGCTACAATCACTCTTTTGATTATGGAAGCAATTAACTCTGCAAAGTGGTCGACCTCCAATGCTTGCAGAATGTTTGGGGTGGATCTTAGCCTCTCTCTCAAAACATAATTGAATCTATTCCAGTCAGCGGATCTTGGGTTGGATGTGTGTGATCTATGAAGTGTGATCTCGGGTGTGATCTATGAAGTAAATGTCATTCTTAAGTTTGATATTTAGATTTAGATTAGATTTATATTAGATTTATGCTAGTCTGTTTCGACTAGACAAAATAATTCCAATCGCCCTCTAATCCCTATGATGATGCTGAAGTAAAGGACCTCGAATGTGGTGTGTTTAGTCAGTTTTAGAAGTGGGCGGATCTGGAAATACCATACTCATTTAACCGTTTAGATCTATAAATTCGTGGAGAAATTCAACGCATACACAATTCTAGAGCCTCACGAGGGCTACTTTGTGTGGTAGTGAACAACTTTCAGATTGGGCATGGTACCACGTTGGCTTCCATAGTTAGGTTAAACCGACGATGGGAGGGATGAGAGGAGAGAGTATAACGCACTTGGCTGGTGGTGATACAGTTTAATAACCTATATTTCCATGTGTTGAAGGGGAGGAAACAGGATGACGTATTGGTCAAGGCCTTGTTTCTCAATATGTTCATCCCACGTATCTTCCCATCCAGTGCTTACAACGAAAACCTCTTGAAGGAGCAGAGGTAGTGGGTCTTTATCAAAATAATTCGTCTACTCGGTTCTTAGTTAGGAAACCTATCAGCTCAGTATTCTTCTCCAGCTCTCCAATGACACTTCAAAGTGATAAGCTGAGATATAATTTTCAAAATAATGGCAACCATCTAATAAGTTTAATTAATTTTATTTGTACCATTACGCCGCCAGTGTTACATTGGTTTTGGTATAAAATAAAGAAGTGATTAGAAAACCATTAATTTTATAATTGTCGCAAAAAAATAATGGGAGTGAGAATTTTATGATCTATTCAGGAGGCGTCAGCTCAAAAAGGTTGGTAACCATTGATTTAGAAGATTATGTTCTCTCAAAGAGGATGGTCAATCTTCAAGAGACTGGATCCAGTCCAGGAACCTCCTAAATCAACTCAATGCCATACTTGAACGGCTTGAACTTTGTTTCTGGTGCGGAAGTAGGGGAAAGAGGAGTGGTGATGGGGAGTAGGTATTAAAAGGGCGTTTTGTGGAGAAAGAGGAGTGAGAGACGGTGGATACATATGAATTTAAAACAAAAATGAAGAGGGACTCGCTTGAATTGACTTCAGAGAGACAGCTTCAAATTAAACCTCAGCCATGCAGTTAGGGATGGTTTCACTAGCCCACCCGTGAAGGTATTCACTGGTGTGGGATCGGTAATTATGGTCACCTTCATTACTAATAATACTGTGCGCCTGGACTACACCACTCGTAGCCCCGTTTGAGGAACATTTAGCCATTACTAATATACCGTTGTCCAATGGACGCCCAAATATACTGATCGTACATCCTTTTCCGTGGAGGCTTTCCCCATATTCCGATGAGGTAAGGTGATGATGATAGTGAGTATGAGGGTGTGGAACAATTAGAAACTCTTAAACCTAACTTAAGCCTAACCAACCAAACCGTGGTAACCGTTGGGGTAATTCCCCTTTTGGGAAAAATACCCACAGTACTAACCGGGAATCAAACCCGGGACCCCTAGACTCGTAGCAAGGTACACTGAGCATTATACCACAGGGACGGTACCGTTTATAATGCAATGTCACTGACTGCCAGCTCAAGTTGACAAAACAAACCACACTCATGGCAATCTTTTTTATTCGAAGGCCACATCTACTCACCGACACTGAATTTCTTCCTTCCGTCAAGTGTCTCCGACCCCAAAACCTTTCTTCTTTGCCTTCATCGTACTCTTCAACACAAATATCGTGGCTTTGTAGTAAGTAGACCAAGAAAATGCCTGTTACTGGTAGAGGATAGACCTACGTTTAACACCTCTCAGGCATGTAACCCGAACGGAGAGTAAGACGCGGTGTTAAAAACACATCTATTATAAAGTGCCTTTCGTTGTACGTTGTGGATTAAGTTAAATATATCATCCATATGTCGGCCATATACATTTCTTAGCCCATAATGACTCGATTCTACAACAGACATAATAAACTCTTCTAATATTCTAGTCAAGGAGATTGGTGTATCATATTTCCCGGCGAAATTAACAATGGTCTCACTTTAAATATGCCCTAACTCCTAAATACGGGGATACACAATTTTTCGCTGTTTATAGATTGTCTGCTTACCATATGGGTAACAGAAAATTGTCTTAACCCTAGTATTTTTATTTTAAGACATATTACCACTAGACAAAGGTGTAGCTGGGGATTATGAAATTCTTTTTGTTTAAAAATAAATAGATAAACATTTTTGGTGAATACGAGATTGTGATAGAAAGTATAAAAATGCTAGTATTTAAATTTTACTAAATTTGTGGATTACGATATTTGGGCGTTTCATGGTTAATATATGATTTATTGTACTAAAAATAAACATGAAAGCCAAAAACTAATATCTCGATTCAGCTATTATCGAGATTTTGTTCAAGAATGTTTATTCTTTATATCTAATAAATATTGTAGTTCTGCTATTTTTGCAAAGACCATAGTGGGGTTGTTTTGGGGGTTCATACCCCCTTAAATTTAATGAACAAAATATATGGTTTTATTTATGGTTCAAACAAGATCAAAATTAAGGCACAAGCACAAATTAATAGTCTGTGTTACAGTAAAAAGCACTTCAGAGAGCTTCTAATGGTGTTTAATATTTATAACTTTTCCTAGCCTTAGACAGTTATGGTGTTATGTTGCCATAAAAAACACCTCAAATAGCTTCTAGAGGTGTATTATATTTATAATTATTTCTAGCCTTAGGCAGTTATGGTGTTGTGTTGCCATAAAAAAAACCACTTCAGATAGCTTCTAGAACTGTTTATCGTTTATAATTTTTTCTATCATCCGGCAATTGGGGGTTGTGCCGTCTAAAATTTATTATTTCATCCTAAGATTCTGAACTTAAATTGTGTGCTGAAAAAAGACGAAAATAATCATCACTGCCGATAAATTTCGCGGATTTGCTGCAACCCCCTAATGTTGCATTATTTGTATGGACGAAGAACTTTTTTTTCAATATTAAAGAGATGAAGAACAATAACCATTGTTAAAAATATTCGACCATACCCAATTATATTTTCAACACATACCTAAGAAGTAAATAATCGCTGTATGGCAAAAAATAAATAAATGTGTATTTGATTTTAAAGGTTTGAGTATGGTGGTGTTTAGCCTTTCAATGAACTATACATTCTAGGTAGTCCTTATCACCTGCAGGACGGGGCTTAGAATAGTTCCACAGTGCCCTGCTTGTTATAAGAGGCGACTTAAAGGAGAAACTTCTGCATAGGACGTACCTCATGCAGGACCAATCATTCCTTTATATTCGCTTTCACCTTATTTTCTTTTTTCTACTCTTTCTATTTTTCCCGTTCTTTTCCATTCCCTTTTTCTTTCCTTACGTCTTTTTTTCCTTCCCCTGCCGTTCAATCCTGTGAAGAAGCCTTTAGGCTCCTTCGATGACGACCTTGGCAACATACTCGTATATGGCTTCCCTCGAACAATAATTTGATAACATTGTATCTTGAGCTCCATCATGGAAGTGCGCTGGTTGTAATATCTTAGTATAAGGGACTTGAGTCTGACAACAACTGGTTACCCTACTTCCAGAAAAGATCGGTTTCGTTCATGAGGGTTATGGATGTAAAATTTGCACTACCTGTACCCACTTGCTGCAATGATCTCTCTCTCCTGGTGATGCCCCATTCAAAGTTGGCATGTCTAGCGTCGTGTGGGGCTACCCGTTGGGAGAGCAAATAGGGCATCATGTGGTAGAACTAACTTGGATCACCCTGGTCTACGACCCAAATACTGTGCAGGTTGCCCCCGAATGGCATGGCCAACCCTATTTTCAAAGCTGACACTTTACTGTCCTATGGCACTGTTCTACCAACCCTGCTGGAAACTCACTGTCTTGACCTTCACAGGGCCGTAATATTGATAAGAGGTGGAAATTGGTAAGGCCATCCAACTCTATCTTGTAAAAAGTCCAGGAAATGGTGAGGCCCCAGACCAGCTTACTGGCAATATATCGAATAAATGACGGCGAGAGCCTGAAACGTGTCAGCCCAATTTATACTCTAAAGAGTGATAAATGTAGTGGTACAATGAGACGTCTCTATAAGAAAACAACTCAATGGCCCTATTATGATCTAGACCATCTAAGACAAATGGCAAACATAATGATTATTACTGAAATACCATTGAGGAATTTGACTCATTTACAGGCTAAGGTGTAACCACACAGGTTCCTCAATGTTTGAAAGGGAGGGGTCACTTGCTACGACCTTGACGGCATGATCATTGTGGAAATCTGTGATGAACTTGACCCTCACCATGCCACCTATGTTCACCAAATCGTAACAAAAAATAACGGACAAGAGAGAAAGACGGATACATATATTCTCACTTTTTCGATACCTACCCCTAAATTATGCGTCAACTGCAAGGGTCCGCACTATACCGGGTATCTTGGGCCCATTTGAAATGGAAGGTGGAGAATAAAGTCCTGGAGATTCGATCTGAAAGAAAATCTCTTATGCCCGAGCAATCAATTAATACGTATCAATTAAATATTTTATATAAATACATAATCTTGCAGCTACAAAAGAAGTGTAGGGGTTTCTATGCTCGTGTAGAGTAAATTAATTTACAGAGTTCTTCCCACATTATTCCATCTTATGTTTGTAGAACACGCACTTCCACCCTGCTGATAGCCCGATGCTCCGTTGTACTATGTATATCGTACCGATGAGCAATTTATTGATCGGGAAAGCGGAAGTGTGGCTATGCTTGCACGAAGCAATATATACCATAAATATATTAATATCGTCTCTTATTTTCATGTGATCGCTGTCCAAATTTCCCTAACTATGAAGGTGACAGTATGCTGAATTCACCTCCCACTAGGTGAATGTGTTTCAAAGAGGACCTATAGGCTCTATTTATACAACTCTTTGCCCCCTATCTAATCTTGGGGGATTTTTAATGCTTATAGCTTGGTTTGGGGGTCTAATTTTACAGACACCAGTGGAAGAAAGGCAAGGAAATTCTTCTCTCGTGTATTGTGTGACCTGGTGTTACTGAACACTGGGACTCATAAACACCTCTCCATCTTTAACCTCTGCCATCGACTTGACTTTTGTAGCCCCAGAATTAATGCTCACTTCCTTTGGGGGTTCACCTGGACCTTTGTGGCAGAGATCATTTTCCAATTCTGCTTCCGCCAATCCAAGATCCTACCAGTGTAGCACGGCTGTTGACTGGGCTATGTTTCGTGAACTCACCGTATTTGAGAGCCCTTGTTCTCTTGATGTTGAAGTTAGGACTGGATACTTTACTTCGAGAGTCATTGTGGTGGTAAGGGCTTCCATCCCTATATCCTCACCAAATCCACGACAGAGTCCTGTTTCCTGGTGGAATGGTTGGCGTGTTGGTTGACTATTTCTGACCATCCAAGGACACTACGTCTCTTTCATAGACGTACTACTTTGGAGAACCTGGAGTCAATCTGGATTCTACGTGCTCAAGCTCACCGTGTCATTCGTGCAAACTTAAGTGAATCTTGGAGGCAATTCATTTCGACCCTTAGAATTTACACTTCCACAACTAAGGTTTGTGATAATATCGTAAATTAAGCAGCAGTCATAATGAACCAGTCATTTATGAAAGGACCTTACTCATAAATGTAACTTTTTAGGAATTATAAAAAAACTGCTCGTAGCAAATATATGCAATTATATGAAACATATTTTTAGATGACATTTAAGAATCACGTTAGATAAATAGTATTTCACAACTTTTACTCTAAACTATATTTATTGGCTGTATTTAAAAAAAATATAGGGCCATTTCTTTAGTGAAATCCATATCTGCAGGTAACATATAAAAATATATTGCCCCAAATAATATATATCTCAACTAATATGAAGTTAGTCAACATCATGCTTGTCAAATACAGGCCATGGAGTGTATGTTATTGTAAAAGTATTGATGTTCATCTGTAATGTACGTACATCAAAAAACGATGAATGTCAGTAATTTTACGTATTGATGACCACTGATAAAAGGACTATTTTTTGCAGCGTGAACAATCATGTCACAGTATTCCTTCAGAGTATACACTCGATCTACTTTGTTGAACACACGTTTCAATAATCCAAAGTATCTATCACAAAAACTAAACGAATGTCCTCATATTGGATAGAACTATTCTACCTTTTCAAATATGTTTAAATCCACTAATGCACCGCACAGACTAATCATACTGTGGTCTTTGTTTTTGTCCAACACAGCCATCCGAAAACAAACGCAACTCTTTAACATGCTCCTGTAAATTTTTCCTTACATATTCCAGAATAAAAGGAGAAAACATAATTTTTTCCTTTCCTTGTAATGCCTTCATGGAAAACGTACACTTGTGACTGGTTTGTCTTTAAATTGTTTATGCAAAATACACTAATCCATAACTGCCTTAAATAAAAAACATCTTGTACTGAATTTTTGGCAGAGGAAAGTTTTGTATAGAGTCAAGACATATTTCTAGGATTTTACTATCACTCTTGCAATCTTCTTTGGTTTGCTTCATTGACTAAAAAAAGTTTGCTACATCGCTTGAGGACAAAAATTTTTTTAACTCATTTTTGTTTTAAAAGGGAAATAAACCCTTTCAAATATGAGCGATTAAATTAAATAATAACATCCCCTTCCCTCATGCCCTAAGGGGTTTGGGGTTTTTTTTCTCCTCCCTTGGGGTCGTAAATAAAAGGGGGTTAAAATTTTTGGGCCTGCAATCTTTTATACTTAAAAACTACTCAAAAGATTTCGCAGTGCAAAAGGCGGATCATTGAACCTCATATTTTTGGGCCCTTTTAATCAAAAATGGGGGAGGGGCCCTTATAATTTCCCCCCCTTTATTTTAAGATCCCCTGACATAAAACCACCCCAAAGGGGGGCAGCACAGCTCCCTCCTGACGTCGTTCACTATAAAATTTGTTTGCGCCAGCTGTCCCCTGCAGGACGGGCTTCCTCTTCCCCCTCTTTCCCTACAATTTTTTTTGGGAACCCTGGGTTCAATCTAAACACATGGACCAAACAGTTATTTTTTAAAAATTTAAAAAGTGAAAAGGGCAAAAATTAAAACCCAAACACCTACAACCCAAAACCCTTTAAAACAAAAGTCGGAAATGAAAAATATTAAAAAAAATAAAAACACATTTATACGGAAATTAAATTTAAACCCTTTTTTACCATCAACGTTAAAAAGCGAAGAAAAAAATTGGGGAAAAAACCCACTTTTCCCCCAACACCAAAATTAAAAAAGGGAATCTACTCAAAAATTTACCCCCATTCCTATAGTACCCTCACTCCATAAAACAAACTTTAATTTCCCCACGAGCACAACACCCCACGTAATTGTTTTTTTAAACGGAACGAGAAATTGGCGTTGGGAAATCGGGGAGCCCCCCCATTGATTCATGGGGGAGTGCCCCCAAATTTTTGACCTGGGTTTTGAAAGTGGTTTTTTCTATTTCAACTCTCCGATAACCGGGAAATGTTCCTTATAAAATTACAAAATTCCCTTTCCCTCTACTCTGTGTATTTTTCTACTTTTCGAGCTTCCCCTTTTTTCCCCTTTTCCCCTCAGAAAAATATCTTTTTTTTAAATACTGGTCCGTTTTTTTTGTAAGATATTTCTTGATTAAACTTTCATACACAAAACACGCTGGGAACAGGAAAACCAAAGGAAACAAATTATATTTGGGCCCTTTGTACCTTAAAAATTTATCTTTAAAACCCTTGTATTATTTTTTTTAACGGGAAAAATTTTTTATGCAAAATACAAAATTAAATTTTTCCCGGCCTTAAAACTTAAAATTAACTTTCGAACTTGAATTATTTTTTTTGAAGAAACAATCATATATTGTCCTTGTAAATATGTTAGATAACGAAAAAAAGGTAGACCGGTAAGGCAAAAAATTTACTTTAAATATTAATTTTTGGGTAATAATTTTTGAACCCCTTTTTTTTCCCCTTTTTTGGCCTGAAAATAATTGTCATTTTTTGGTGAATTTTAAACCCTTTTGGGGTGGGGGCACCAAAAATTTCAAACCGAAAGGCGTTTTGCCTACCTAATGGGGGAAAGGTTATAGCCCCGGTACGGCTATGTAAATTTTGGTATTTTTTGTATTTTTTTTTAATCATGGGGGGTCTCCCTTTAAAACTTTTAAATCTAGATTGCCAAAAAAAAATTTCAATTATTTTTAATAAAACTTGGGCTTTTGTTATTAGGGTTGCCCTGGGGTTTGGCTAGATATTTATTCATTGTTTTGGGGGAAGGCCGCAAGCCCCTTTTAAAAGGGGCCAAAAAAACCCCTTATAATAATCTTTAGGTTGAATTAAACCCCTTTTTGTTTTTTTTATAACAACTGTAAAAACATGACAAAAATCATGTTGTTATGACAACTGTTTTAAACTAAAAAAATAATCAAGTTTTTAAAGACAACTGTATTATCTTTGAGCATTATCTATTTTTTTTTTAAAAACAACTGAAAAAAATCATAGCATAACCAAAATTTCGTTATGACAACTGAAAAAAATCATGGGAAAAACCCCAATCTTCAAAATTTTTATATAAAATTTATCTATCTATTAAATTGTTGTTCCCTTTACATTTGCATATTTCTATTTTTAATCTTTTTTAAATAAACATTAAAAATAATCATGAAAAACCTTTAATTTTTTTTAATTTTCCCTATGTAAATATTTTTTAACTTTAAACATAAAAAATTCTGGGACCCTCCTCCCCCTTTGCTTATAGTCCCAAAATATGACGGATAAATTTAAAGGAGAGTTAAGGGAACCCAAAATTTTGTTTGAAATGAGCCAGAGAGAAAAAGGGGCCAAATTCACTTTTATGCAGTCCTATCAGCTCCTCTGCAATTTTTTCATTTTTATTTTTATTGTTTTTTTCTGCTTTTGTGTATATGTGCGCCACCCCTTTAAAAAAATTAGGGGGATAAAGGAGGGCGGTAAAATAAAACCCTGCAATCTGCTATCCCTTTTTTGTTCAATAGGGTTTTCCCCCCTAACCGATCCACTTTAGATCAACGGTTTTACCTTGAGACAGGGCCCTTCGTTTACACCTTCCTTTCCCTAAACCATAACCTTTTAAAAGGGGGGCTTTTGATTTGAAGAAGGGATATGACCCCCACCTTGGGAAAAACGGCATATTTAAAAACACCCCCTATAAATGGGGATTCCCATTGGGAACCCCCCACCTTTTTAAGGTTAAATTTTTTGGGCCAATTAAGGTCAATAAAACACCCCTTTTCTGCCGGGTTTTTTAAAAAAAAAAAAAAATTTAAAAAACTTTTCTTTAAGGGGAGTATTTTTTAAAAACTGTGCGTTTTTTCGCAAAATTTTAATAACATTGTGGACAAAAAGGGGCTCGACCTGTAGATTTTTTTTAAAAAATTTATTTTCCCTTTGAAAAGACTTTTTGGGGAATTTTTTTTCAAAATTTTGTTAATTTTTACAGGGCTGAACGGGAAATACACCTCTCTGGTTTAAACAATCAAAGGACGTGGGCCCTCCCAGTAATGGCTTCGCTTCTCTATTTGCCAATATTAAGGCCCTTCCACATCCATAGAAAAACGCGAAAAATACAAACCCAACCCCCCCCAAAAATTTTTAATTTGGGTCAAAAAAACTATTTTACCATTTTTAAACAACCGGAAAGGGTTTTTTGGGGGGGTTTTTTTTAAAATTTCCCAAACAAACGTTTGGGTTTCCCCCATTAAATAAAATTGAAATAGGGTGTGTAAAACCCTAAAAAATACCAAAAATTGTAATCTGTTGATCTTGCGGTGCTTATATAGTAAACCCCTTTACCCTTCTATTAGGGGCTTTGGGAAAAATTGAAGCTAAAAACTAAGGGAGATTTTTAAAAAGGGTCTGCTTAGACCTTCGGGCCCCAAAAAATACTAGACAGTGTCCACCACCCAGGGATCCCAAATGGATTCTAAATGCTTTTCCTACTTAAAATCCAAATCGGCAAACAAACTTTTCTGGAATTTCCCCGGGGACCCGCCTCTTTCTTACCAGTGGTCCTATTCTTCTGGCATGTTACGTGTAAAAAAAACTACATTGCATGCCAAAACATTTGCCCTTTCCATCCTGGGGCCAACCCCAATAACCCCTGTCTTTTTATGAAAACCCCAAAAGGCGTATTGGGGCCAGGCGGGTTGGAAAAACAGGGTGGGGAAAAAGGCTTTGACAAATTTTTTTACAAGGGCCCGAAAAAAAAAAACAAACCCCACTTCTCCAGGTCTAGTTTTTTCCCCGGAAATAAGCCTGCCTCAATGGGAAATTTTAAACTTGGGCCAAGCTTTCCCCAAATTCTTTCAAAAAACTCACAAAATTTTCTATAGAGGACCTTTAACGACCCCCCTCAACCCCCTTTTCTTTTAAAGGAAATTTAAGCCCTAAATTTTTGGAACCCCCGTGGGCAAATTTTCTTTTGTTGTGGAAGTATCCAATTTTAAAAATTTTTCTAACCTGAAGAATCCATGTGTTTAAAAGGCTTTAATTTTATGACAACTTTAAAAAACTTCGGGCTTAAAATTGTAATTGTCACCGTTTACTTTTTTAATTTTGGGACTGATTCCATTAGTCTTTGTTGGGATTGTCCCACTACTCCTGGAAACCC
>JBCFYV010001966.1:0-41562 GCA_039000515.1 Timema cristinae | reverse complement strand
TTTCTATTTTATATTTAACACCCCTAGCAATAATAGTAAATTAAAAAAAATGTAAAGAAATCTATAATTTAGATTAAATTTTCACAAAATGGGGCCAAAAAATTGAATGTGGAAAAAAGTTGAATTTGTTATGTTGTTGGCAGGGGCCCAGAAAAAATTTTAAATCGTAGGAATCTTAAATTTTGCTATGTTTTTGACTTGTAACCTGGGGGAAACGCTATCGTAGTTTTTTTTTTTGAAATTTTTTTAAAAATTTTAAAATTTAAAGAGGTTATTTGCTAAATGGTTTTTATATACTTACCAAGTTTTTGAATCCCGATCAAATTTACGAGCAAAAAAAAATTCCCTCGCCCGACAATCCAGGATTTTTAGAGGGCCCGTTTTATTCCCCGAAATTTTGGGTGCCCAACCACCCCTAAAAATAAGCTCGCTGGGGCAAAAGGTAACTGGTGGTGGGGGTTTGGTGGTGGGGGGGGGGGAAAGGAGCTATTTGGGGTTTTTGGGGGTAACAGACTAGACAAACCTCAAGATGTAGGCTAGGAGACGGAATAAAAGCCCATTGGTTAAAAAAAAAGGACAAAGTGAGAGTTAACTGAGGATGAACCCCCACACCCAGCCTATAAACCAGAATAAAAGAGAAACAATATCACAAATAAAATTAGGTAGGCCAAAACGATTTTTAAATTTTTTCATATAATAGCCCAAATTTTTAAATACACAGATTTGTTGCGGGGCAAATTATGTCGATTTTTTTCAATATCAATAAAATTTCCCAAGACATATATATAAGTTAGGGATAAACATTAAAATATTAAATATTTTTTAAAAAAAATTAATTATACATTTTTTTTAAATTGCAAACATTTCATTGATATATTTGGCAAAGTTAATATCTATTCAGAGGATTAAAAGTTAAAAACCAATTAGATTAACATATTAAAAGGTACATTTACTTTTTTGGGGAAATCAATTTAAAAAAATAAAATCTATTTTTAAAAAGAATGTTTGAATACTCTGTGTAATGTTTTAAAAATATAAATCAATATCTTCGGCTCATTTGACAAAAATCAAGAATGCCCCTGATCTGGTGAGAAAAAACGAAAAAAACCCCCCTTTAATGTACACTCTGCTTACTTCAAATTAGCGGCCTTGCTTTTGTTCCCCCTTGTGTTTGGCTATTAAAAATTTTATTAGAGAAAAACCCTTTGTGGTGTAAACATGCCAGGGAAATTGAGTGAAAGTCTACATTTTCAGTTTTTTAAATTATTTTATAATTTTAAATAATGTATTTAAAAATTTGGGGGGCTGTTTAAAAATAAATATTATAAAGTTTTTATACCTTTATATATATATATTAAAATTTTAAACAAAAATTTGGTACGTCTTTAAACAGAATTTCTATTTTTTTTTTTTTTCAACGACACACAATTTTGGGGGCTGGTTAAAAAAGTTAAATTTTTTTTGAATTGTTTTTTTGAGCATATTTTGTAGATAATAAATAGAAACGATAGATTATCAAAGTAAATTTTGGTACTATTTGGGGGAAAAATACCCATACTAATCTAACTTAAACTGGAGTAAAAAGTTTTAAAAAGAAAAGAAATCAGGTTTAGCCAAATAAACTTGACCCGGCAATCAAAAAGCAAAGGAAAAAAAAATTCAACTCAATTATAAAAATTCACCAAAAAACTTGTATTTTTTTATTGGAATTAAATATTTCCAAAGTATATTTAGAAGTAGATCAAATTTTTTTGAATATTTTAAAAAAATTTTAAACCCTTTTTTTCAACAAAACTTGGTCAACCCAGCTTGATTAGTTGATATGTATTATTTGTTTTATTCTTGTGGTCAGTTTTAGATCAACTAGAACCCCCCAACATTTTGTAAAATAGATTTTTAAAAAAAGCTGTCTAAGATCAACATTAATGTGCTTCTAATCAAGGTATTAGACCATAAAAAATAAGTTAAAAATTGTCAAAACAAAATATTAGCTAAAAAAACACACACACACACACAAACACACACACAAACACACACAAAAAAAACACACACACATGTTTAGCATGAAATCGAAGCTGTGTAAGGCTATGCCTATCCCTTTCGATTTTAATTTTAGTGTTACATTCATTGTATTTATATTTTGCGGCAAAATTGCTGTGCTTTATGAAACTTACAAGTAAAATCGTTAAAAGAAAAATATTATTGGAAACCTTCCACAATATTCCCATGGTTATAATCAACCACTTTGGTGTTTTATTCAAGATTTTCTACAGTAGAAATTTTTTTATTTAACAATGGAAATATTGTGTGAGTTCCATAACAAAAGTTTTATTTAGAGCATAAAAACATTGATTTCAAAAGTACAGTTTTTTCCCCCCAAAAAAAATACAATTCTAAAAATAATCTCTAAGTGGTGGGTTGATGCTGCCTAAACTTGATATGGCTGAACGTTACTTCAATGAATCTAGTCTGACTAATGTGATTCAAATTGAATGAGCTTGACTCAATTTAGATTTAAGCATGTTCATTCTTTTTAAAAAAGCTATCAAGCACACTTTATTTAAAATAAATAGCAAGGTCAATGGTGCACCACACAGACTTTCTCTCTCTTTTATATAAAAATGGAGACTTTTCTTAAGACTTGTAAGTTCTGTGAAATGAAATAATATACATTGTTGCAGAAACACGATGGAAAAAGAGCGCATCACATTCCACCAAAGAGCATAAATGAAATAATAGACTTTTACAGAAACATTGAGATAAGAGGAACATCTATGTCCATCAAGGAACATAACAATCGATTCACCATTTCAAAGATCTATATTTAAAAAATATATATATCTATATTTTATATTTGTTTATAGCTCAGAAACTAGCGGTCTTATAAAATATATTTTCGATTAAAGTTTTTTATTTTATTATTACTACACCTTTACAATGATAAGTTATTTCATATCTCAAATGGTTGTAAAGATATGATCTAAATTGGAAATTTCCATTTATGTAAAGTAGTCTCAAAGCCATTTTAATGGGAAAATGAAATCTGTCATTTTATGAAATACTAAATTACCTACCTACACACAAAATTTAATCAAAATGGTTTGAGTGGATTTTAAGAAAATCGATTTAATCTTTTTTTTGGCCTTCAGTAAACTAACCTTATTTAAAGGTTTGAAATCTTATTCCAAAAACTCTTTGAAGGAACCTTATAAAAAACACTATACACCATGTTTTAGTAGTAAAATTTTAACAGCTCTAGTCCGAGATACAGATATACAGGCAGAAGGCATCGCAAAAAACAACTTTTTTCCAGTTTCAAAGGGTCATGAAATGTCGACAATTACCCAAATCCAAAGATCAATTTTTTTGACGATCACAATACTTTATCTGACCAAGGGGTCAAGCAGAGGTAAAAATAATATAATTATCTAATATATGACCTAAATTAACTATTTTTATATACTTTAGAACGTTTTTATCATTTTAATAAGAATATAGATATGATAATTTATTGATTTCAATGACAGATGCAATGATGCACTAAGGAAATACTTTTTACAGCTTTGGTTGTGTACAAATATAGAGTAAATAATTTATCTTCAAGTTAAATCAATTTTGGTTACCATTATCCTTGATATTATGTGCACACAGAGTTTGATTGATATAACATGAGATAAACTTTTTTTTCTGTAACATTTTGGACACTTTTATCAAATTTTTATCATACGACCAAAATTATTTTAGATACATTTCTACATTTTTTTGGGTATCAAACGATAGCTCAACTAAATAAATAAATCCATTAATAAGAGTGTAGGTTATGTCAAAAAAATGTTTGGATACTTTTGACAAATATACCTTAAATTAGCGGCTCAAACGTGAATTAAAACCCAATTATCATGGGGATACGCTGAGTTATTTGGTTATTTATGTTTAAAAAGTTGTTTCACTATAAATAAATTAGCTATAAAGCTATTGGCATGAGGAACAATGAAGAGTAGTCACATTAACTAAAATAAAAATATAGGTTCCCTTCAAGATTCTTACTCTTGAATGGTCAAGTAATGCTCAGCAAATCCTTCAAATAATTGAGTGCTAGTTTTAAGGGCTGCCAAATGATTCGTAATAGCAAATATAAGATAGAAATACAGGTGGGTTAGAGCTCACGACTAGAAACGTTTGAATTATGGGGGAAGTGGAAGCCACCGGCCACCTATTTTTTAATATGAGGGTGCAGTGTAAAAATAGAGAAGCAAAGAAGGAAACTCTTTACGACCTACAAGAAAAAATGCGTAATATATCAGGTTGAGAGAAATTGCTGGGTGGATGAAGAGGTGGGATAGGATGAGTTATGTATGGATTAATTAAAATTGGTAGAGGCATTTAAGAGTGAAGTGGATAGAGAGAGGATCGTGTCATAGTCCACGATGTAGAGTTAACAAAAGGAAAGGAGTTGGAGTGCACAAAGGCCCCCGGTCACAACACAGAAGGAAATTGGGTAAAAGATGCACTGTATAATACAAAGACACGTGTCACAAGCCAAGGAGAAGGTGGGAGAAGTAGAGTCCACTTAAAATAAATTCTTTAGTTCTGCTGAGTGTGATTGTGGTTTTAATGTTATTAACTTAATAATGACTCCATAATACGTTTCTCTGCATCTCAATTATGTTCCGTTTCTAATGTTCAGCAAACTAAATGTTTCAAATTTCAATAAATGGGACCCACAACCATTCGTTCAGAGCTGGTTGTTGAATCACCGAAGAAAAAATAATCATGTCAGTGAGAAAGCTGTTCCTAAGCATAGTATAAATAAACTCTGTGCAATGCTTTTACGATTATCAATAAGGTTTGGATGTTTATGAGCTTAATAATCACGAGATATTCATGCAAATATGACCTAAAAATTAACAAATATGCCATAAAAATGTATGATAATGATAATAAATATTATTAAAAATATGCCTCAAATCGAGGGAGTAACTTGCAATAAAAGAAATTAGCAAAAAAATATTTAACTATTGATATGACGAGCTCACACATAATTCAAAGAAACATCATAGAGATAAACAGGAGAGCCTTTACAAGCAGAACAAGAATTAAGTGGTGTTGAGGAAGGACAGTTCTATGAAAAGGTCAGTGGCACAATTAGTGGGAAGAATGTTCTAGTGAAATCATAGGGAAGTTAAAAAAAATATTTGAGGTATTAAAAGTGCACTTTCAGAACCGACTGATTATATCAGCACATGATAATTTCTATGAGTGATAGCGAACGTGCATACCAATTTTGCCTGAAAGGTATTTTCATCTTTATGTGCCACAATCGACATAGGACCGATGGTAACATCCCTCCTTTGCTAGACTGAATTCATACCGATCAACACTCTATTGATTAAAAAAAAAATTATCCTATTCTTAAAACCTAGCCACAAAAGAATATTAAAAAATAAAATAATCATGTAAAATGAGATACTGGTATGTGTACTCTATTACTTATCTGGGCCTAACTATTGACCGGCATCTCTTATGGGACAGTCACATAAATAAAATAACAAAAAAACTAATTCCTATTGCAGGAGCATTAAGCCGATGTGCCTATGCATTAACTAATCCAGTTAAAAACACTCTTTATTAGTCTTTAGTACACTCATATCTAATATATGAGTAATATTAGGGGTTTTGCAACCAAATCGAGACTTAAAAGACTATTTGCACACCAAAATAGAATTATTAGAACACTATATCACTTACCTGTCAGGGAATATAGAACCGTGCATACAACCCAAACAGGTAGTAAGCTGCGGTGATGATGATGATGATAATAATAATGATAATAATAATAATAATAATAATAATAATCATAAATATAGAACTACTGAAATTTATAAATATCTGGATCTATTGCCTCTCGATAAACTGATTATTTACCAAAGAGGCATTCTTGCTTACAAAATAAATAAAAATAAACTTAAAAGTACCCACAAATTAGAATCCCCTCAGTCAGGTCTTCATACTAGGGGCTCACTTAAAATATATCATGAATCTTTTAACACTGTAAACTATGGAACAAATTTAGCTTTAAATAAAATTACTGGAACTGACACATTTAAAAAAAACCTTACAAATTTTTTCTTTGTCAATGAACAACTTTAAACACAACATGCCAAAATTATGTAAAGTTTTTGACCACCTCTCCTCTGTTTGTGATTAAAATAAGTTATACAATACTGAAAATACTTGGTAATGGGTGTATACCATTACATCGCAAGTCCATTACATCGCAAGTCCATTACATCGCATGTCCATTACATCGCGTTTTGGGAACAAATACATTGCAGGTTCATCACGTCGCATATCCCCCACTTCTCTATACCCAGCTAACCCTACTCTGACGTACAACCAATAGGATTGAAGGGGCGTATATGTACCATTACATCGCATGTCCATTACATCGCGTTTTGGGAACAAATACCTTGAAGGTCCATCACGTCGCATTTCCCCCATCTTTCTATACCCAGCTAACCCTACTCTGATGTACAACCAATAGGATTGAAGGGGCGTATATGTTACAATATAAAGGTGGAAGGACCAGGATGTTGGTCCAACAAGTTGGCTAGAATAAATACAACTTACTTTTCCACGTGTCTTGTCTTCCAACATGTTGGATCCAACTTGTTACATAATAAACGAGGCTTCACTCTCACTATGTAGGTAGGTTTGGTTTAAAGAATGATGTGCCTGACTCCCCTTGTTTTGTTGGCAAAGTTGATTACAAGGATAGTGTACCCGACTCTCATCTTGAAGTTAAGTAGTTACAGAAGCCCCATGGCTTCTTTGGTGCTGACTGACATCTCACAGCTGACTTCTGACAGTCTAAATTTAGGTATGTACCTAAATTTTGATTATCAGAAGTGACAGCTGTTAAACACATGTTTTTGAAGATCATCTGGTTCGGCGTAGGGATACAAAATTTGTTCTGGTAACTTTTAAAACCTGTCAGCTGAGAGCTGTGAGCTGTCACTCAGTACCATTTATTTAAGTAATTTTAAACGATATCATTCTATGTTTGATTTTATAAGTATAAATGAGGCTATTAGTATCTGAATTTTTTATTGTTGTTACATATAAGTTACATATAAAACCAATGTACTTTTTTTTCACAGTGTAATACGAAAATGATTTCTGAGTTTTAATCAAATCTTTAAGAATTGATAGGAGTTTTGTATTGGTGTTTGATGTTAAAAACTAAACAAACTTCACCAACACCGAGTTGCCTAGGCAACAACACTCCTGAAATAAAGACACCATAATTTTATTTTTTACTTCTCTGGAAAAATTGTCTATGAAAATAGGGTATATATTTTAACTTGAAGATTATATTCTTATTTTATTATTTCATCTTTGATTTTCATTGCACCATAGCAATTAGAATTTACAAATTCAAGTCTCCAAGTTTGTTTAAGGACAATAGATCTCTGGAAAGTTAGAAACTCTTCCCCCTTCCAACAGGAAAATTTAAGGTGGGCGAAATACATGAGAGTGGATATGCAAAGTTTGCCCTGTATGGAACAGATGAATACTTTTTAAATCTAACTACTTAACTTCAAGATGAGAATCGCATACACTATCCTTGTAATCAACTTTGCCAACAAAACAAGGGGAGTCAGGCACATAATTCTTTAAACCAAACCTACCTTCATAGTGAGAGTGAAGCCTCGTTTATTATGTAACAAGTTGGATCCATCATGTTGGAAGACAAGACACGTGGAAAAGTAAGTTGTATTTATTCTAGCCAACTTGTTGGACCAACATCCTGGTTCTTCCACCTTTATATTGTAACATATACGCCCCTTCAATTTTATTGGTTGTATATCAGAGTAAGGTTAGCTGGGTATAGAAAGGTGGGGGAAATGCGACGTGATGGACCTGCAAGGTATTTGTTCCCAAAACGCGATGTAATGGACATGCGATGTAATGGTACATATACGCCCCTTCAATCCTATTGGTTGTACGTCAGAGCAGGGTTAGCTGGGTATAGAGAAGTGGGGGAAATGCGACGTGATGGACCTGCAAGGTATTTGTTCCCAAAACGCGATGTAATGAACATGCGATGTAATGGACATGCGATGTAATGGTGCCCACCCTATCCTATCTACTTGCCTTCAATCACAATTATTATAATAAATTCATCTTTTCTCAGTAAACATTTTAAAATCTATTATTATTTCTCTGAATATACCTACATGTATTGTTTATTACTGTAATACTGATAAATTCTCCACATTTTTCATTTTTATCCTAATATACATTCATTGTTTATTTGCTAGTGTTTTTTTTTACTTATTTTAATTTCTCTTATATGCATCTCACATTTAGTGATAAAATATATTCATCAATAATATCACACACATTTCAATTATAAATATAACTTGTGTTTTCACAGAAAACATTTTAGAATAGATAATATTATTTCCTTTAACATATCCAAATGTCTTGTTTATTATTATAGCCCTAATTAATTTTCCTCAATTTTCATCTTTATTTCAAAGGAACTCTCTCATTATTTATGTATTATCATTATTTTTTATTGATTTTTTCTTATGTTTATTGATAAAATGTAGTCATCAATATTATCCCACATATTTCAAAATTATCTTTATCTGTAACATTCTACTGGTAGGCCTACTCCTGTCTAATATATTTTGTGTATTTTGATAGTTTTTTTTTTACTTCTATTTCATGATAAAATATTCATGTCTTAAATCTTTTAAATTTCAATTCATGTAAAATTTCAATTATTTTAAATCCATAGTCCTATAAGTGAGCTCTAGCTCTTTGGGCCATCTTATTAATTATCAAATAATGATACTAATGATAAAAAAAATATTAGTGTTGAGTATGTACCAACTAACTATCAGTTAGCAGAATTATTCACAAAAGCATTAGTGAGGAACAAGCTCACACAATTGAGAAATAATTTAAACATTTGTGACATAAACCATGTAAACAGTGGGCGTGTTGGAGATATTTAGGCTTACAATATTTTATGTGAGCATAGCTTAAATGTGGCATGATGCATCTTTGAATATTCTATTTAAGTGCGCATGCACTAAAGACACCATGTTTTTAGTTGTACATGCACAGTTTCAAGTTACTAGTTAGTCATTCGCTTCAAGGTTATTCACAAGAGTAGTTATATGTATAATAATTTGTTATCTCAAATATGTTAGTTTTTGTTAATCAATAACAAAACCATCTTTACTATCACATTTAACATTCTGAATATCTATTTTGATATTCAATATTACCATAACATTTGGAAAAAATTCAGAGTTCTGGAGCAGTCCTTGTTATGGTGGCCAGAGGTTCAGGAATACCGGCTATTGGTTAGTGTTTTAAAAATCATTGAACAATGGGAGTGTTTTCCTGAGACTTCATTTTCGAGAAGTTTTCGTCGAAGAGAATGTGTATTTTTGATTCTAACTATTTTTTCCACATTTTTGACCAATTTACTTTCCAAATTAAAAATGTAGGGGTCTCGGATGTGATTTCAAATAATTAAAATCTGCCTCTTTCAGTGTTAGTACTGAATTTAATCAGTGAATTGTGTTGCTGAACCAACTCGTTTTAGATGCTTTGCGTATTGAGGTGTTCAATGAAACACTTATTTATAATATAGCTTTACTGCTTTGAATATTTCAAATCTAATTTATGAACTCAAGACGGTAGCCACTAGAGCAAGTGGCAGACATGACTATAAGAAGAACTCACACACAATATAAGAGTAGTGCCTACACTATAAGAACCATATTTCAATTGATAGAGATAACTCCATAACCCACTCACTTTCTTTAGTTATGCCCTTATAGCTATATACAGACTGGCAGTACTAATAGTATCTAGTTATAGCCGTTCTTGCGTGGGTATCAGAGTACTAATTATGTTTAGTTAAAAGATTATAATATATGTTTATCCAAAAACTTAGATTGATTAAATTTAAAAAATATTTAAATATTTATTCACCCAAGTGTCCAAATAGTTTATAAACCCTTTGTTTTCTTATTTTGGAAAAACCAGTATTTAGGTCTAATCTTTAGAATTACCCCACTTACCTTCTTTCTATAACATTAAATTCCAATGCACACTAGCTTCAGGAAAAAAAGCATTAGTAAAAAAAACAGTTATCTAAGGTAGGAGGTAGGAGAGGTGGTCACAACTACCAGATGTTCTTTATTTCAAAATTGGCTGAAAGAAACCAATTAGGAAATATTATTATTGAATAATATAGTATTACTAAAGAGTAATCATTTGTGAATAGGTAGACAATAGTGACTTTCAGCCGATGTTTACATAAATAAACTAATGGTTGCTGTCACCAACCTCTCCTCTCATAGAATTATTATAAATCAAAATCACTTACCTTACTTATTTGCTCTGCTTTGGTGTTTCAACAAAATATTCCTCGTCGTTTATAACAAGTTTGAAATTGTTTCCATTAACGCTTCTATCGTATTTGATGAAGCAATACGAACACCTCTGAAAAGTTAGTAAAAAATATTAGGTCGTTTATTCTTTAAAAATAATAGTCAAATTAACATAGACCCACCTCTGTGGTGTAGTTAGATAACGCGCTAGTTTGTGTTGAAAATGACTGCGAGGACGGGAAATTGAGGTTCGAATCTTGGTCAGATGAACTGGGGGTGGGTTTACCTACATGTTTTCCACTCTCCTTCCACATAAAATGGGGTTCACTTCCTCTATATTCACCTTCTAAAATCCTAACCCATTAGTATAATTAGTACTTAAGCATATAACCCAAATGGGTAGTAAGACGGTGTGCTTAGTGAAAAAAAAATAGATGAAAGAACCACTTTGATATATTTCTCACAAAAGAAAGAATCTATATTTCCTTTGAATGTCCCTTACAAGATCATTTCTTACTTAAGCTCCAAATATTTTTAACTGAAAGTAAAAACTTAATTTATAGTTTGAAATTAACTAATTTTTTAGACTTGCTAGTTTCAAATTTACTTTAATGGCATTTTGTACATGTTCCAAGGGTTTTCAATTAATACTATTGGATATAATGAGTAATTAAATGTATATATAATAGAATTGTAGGAAAATGAAATACAAATGAAATTAAAAACAATAACACATATTTTACACAAACTTCAATATTTCGATTATTTCTTAGGCCAGATTCGTTATCTGTTTATTTATTTAAATATCATATTTTGCTTAATGCTCTTTATTTTATATGTATTTATATGTATTATCCTTAATTCTTCTGTGGACATTAGGATCTCAAAAGATCATTGCTGCACTTACAAAAGTATGCCACCTATCCCTATCTTGAGCTAGTTCTTTCCAGTCCACCTCATTAACCCTATTTTTATCTTGAGATAATTCTATCCAGTCACTTCATCACACTCATTTTGAGCTAATTCTATCCAGGCCACCTCACTACACCCTATCCTTGAACTAGTTATATCCAGCCTCCCTTATTACACCCTATCCATATTGAGTTAGTTCTATCCAGTCCACTTCATTACATATACCCTATCCTTACCTTGTGCTCATATATCCAGTCCCACTCATTAGACCCTATCCTATCTTGAGCTAGTTCTATCCAAGTCACCTCATTACACCTATCCCTATCTAGAAATAGTTATATCCAGTCCACCTCATTATACTGTATCCTATCTTGAGTTAGTTCTATCAGTCTATTTAATTACACCCTATCCCTATCCTTATCTTGAGCTAGTTATATCCACTCCACCTTATTACATCTTATCTCTTTCAGGTCCATAATAATGTTATTCTTTCAGTCTGTGTCTATGTCTTCCCATAATGGATGTTATATCAACATTAATTTTAATCTTAATTTATCCTCAGTAACAATGGGTAAGAAAGCTTGATTACAGATCTTAAGATCCTTAGTTCAATTACAGGGAAAAAGTGTTAATTTGTTTTTTATAGGTTTTACTAGTAGTCTTAAATGGATACTTGGCTTGTTAAACTAAAAATATTAATGGGTACACATGAAATTTAATTTTATATTTATTTGAATTCCTAGATATTCCAGGCTTGATTGCCAGTTAATAAAGTGTTTGCAGAAAAAAATCTATTTAGTTAAAAATATCACTGTACACATTTTATCATTATAGCTTACATCCACTTTTTTTTTTAAAGGAACAAAAAAATAAGCAATATTTCCCGCTCTCAGGCGTGACAGGTAGAAGGCAAGGGAAATAAAGGTAATATAATGCACATAACAAATGATAGTAAGGAAAATGTTTTATACAGCAATAAGTGTTGGCCAATTTGCAAGTTCAACCAACGAATCAGAATCAACGAAGCTGAGGGGAATAAAGTCATAAATAAGTATTCAATTAGAGTTATCTGCCTTGTGCCAAACTGGAATCTTATCAACAAGCTGCCATATATTAAAATGAAGAATGGTATTCACATCAAGCTCAATAAGTTCTTTTGGACAGTTAGAGATTAAATTATATCAACACAGCATTGTTTAATGAACCTTATGGTCACTTATTCTAGTATGTTTGTGTTTAGTATAGTCGCTGACTTACGCTATGACATTAGGAACTCAAAGCTTCATTGCCAAACTTAAAAGCACACTACTTATCCCTATCTTGAGCTTATTCTATCCAGTCCATCTCATTAAACCTATATATTCAGGTCCATTTTAATGTTACTCTCCCATCTGCCTCTATAATTTAGATTCTTCGCTATGGTTTCTTCCTAGGGTTTTGACAGCAGTCCTTTAAAAAGATTCTAGAATTTTCCCATTTATGTTGCATGCCTGCCCCCAAAAATACACGAGACTTGATTACCCCTAACAATATCTTGTAAGGGGTACAGGGTATGTAATCATTATTTATGTAACCTACTCCACTGCAAAGTAGCCTCACCCCTTTTTGGACAAATATCTTCCTAAGCACCTTGTTTTAAAAACCCTAAAAAATTTTTTTTGTATCTAAGGAGCCGTTTAACATCCTTTAAAAAAAGCCGGAAAATATTATTTTGTTTTTGAGTTTACATTCCTCGAAAGCAGGCGAGATGTCAATTAACTTAAAGACCAAATAACAGCATGCATTTCCCAAACTGTATCCTTTTCTAATTTTCACTCTAAATTTTTAAATTGCTAGAAAGTGTTCCTAAATTTAAAAACTCATTAACCATGTTTTGTATATTTAAAAATTTTAATAAACAAAATTAACAACCGAAGCGTTGGTTTGTTTGTTTAATCAAAAATTTTTCAACTTATATTCTACTTTATAGGAGTTTGGAAAACAGAATAATAAAAAAATTAGTGTTTCCTTTTTAATTTTGTTATCAAAAATTTAAACACTTTTATATCCATCAGCTCATATAAACAGTATTAATATCTATATTTCATCCTACCTGAATGTATTTATTTTCAACAATCTATAAATCTAAATAAGCCTTAGTAAAAATTTCACCAGTACCCAAATTCATTGTGAATTATGAAATTAAAGAAAATTTTAAAGTTAAATTAATTTATTTAAATACATTAATTTGAAACCTACCTGCTGGATAAAACTTCAAAAACTTTGTGGGTTCGTTAAACCCAGTATTTTCGAAAGTTTGTATTCATATTCTAAACAAAATTTTTGAGTCTAAAATGTTCCTGCATAAATTTTTTAAGTTATCTAATCAAAGGGGAGTTCATTTTAAAAACAAAAATTTATATTAAGAAAATTCCAATGGGGATTCATCAGTCTTTATAAATTTTAAACTTTTCAGAAGACTGAAGACCTTGAAAACAGGAAAGGGATCACTATACACTTTTCAAAACTGTTTACAGTAACTTCAAGAAAATCCAGAAAGTTTTTTTTAGGTGAAAAAAGAAATTAAAGTGGTTTCAAAAAAAACTAAAACAGTGTTTAACCGTTACCCCCGTAATACCAGGGTCTTATGAGAAACATTCAAGGAAGTTTCCAACTGTGTTGCTAAGGGCCCGAAGTGGAATCTGCACGTTCTTTTCCCGCGATGGTAGGGGCACAGTAATTTGCGGAGTCCCGAAAATATTCCACAGTCACCTCTGCAAACAAAATAAAAAGTATTGAAACTGAGCCAAAAAAGTGTTATACATTTCTACTCAATAATTAAAAATATTAAAAAAAAAGACACCCGCCTCGGGGCGTAGTTAGCTAACGGCTGATTCCGTGGAGCCAGACTATGAGGGGGGGAGATTGAGGTTCGAATCTCGCCGGGGAACTGGAGGTTTTTTTCCCTAAAAGGGTTTCCACTCTTCATTTGTGCAAATGCGGTTCACTTTCCTTATATTCAACCCTTCCCAATTTCCTTTAACCCCTTAGTGTAATCGTATTAAGCGCATAACCCGAACGGGTAGTAAGTGGGTGAATTTTTTTTTATTTTTATTTTATTATTTTTAAAGAAGTATTAGGATGATTTTTATAAAATAATTTTTAAATGTATTTAAATAAAAGAAACTCCTAAAAAAAAAAATTAAATTTATATAAATTCAGAAAAATAATATCTTTCTTCTCTTACATGCAATGAATCATAAACGACCCCCTACTGTAGTAAGGAAGAAAAGACGGGGAGAGGGTATGGGCTGTAATGAGGGAAAAAAGAAGAAGGGATGCCAAAAAAAATTTTTGGAAACAAATGTGGGAAAAAAAAACCCCCACAAGGGGGGCCCAAAGAAAGAGATGAAAGGGGTAAATAAAAGAAAGTGTGCAGTGAGAGGAGAAGAATGGTGTAAAGTTTAAAGGGAAGATGGGGGCAATTTTATTAAACTGACCCGAAACACAGGCTGGAAAAAAAGTTTTTGAAATGAAAAAATAAGGCAAAAAAGGGGGGTTGAACGACAAACAGCTCATTCAGCGGAGAGAAAAGAAATTTTTTAAAAAACGGCTTTAGAAAAAAAAAGGGTTAAAAAAAAAATTAAAAAACAATTTCACCCCCATCTTTTCCATTTTTAAAAAAAATACCGTTTTTTAAAAAAAGCTTTTTGGGATTTTCACCCAATGCCCGGTTTACTTTGCTTTAAAAAAGCAAGAAGCCTGTTTAAAAAATGGGGGTGGTGTTTAAAAAAAAAGGGCGTTTTTTTAGGGGCCCTGGGGAAATCAGTACCCTAAACTTTAAAAAAATGCGGACCCCAAATTTTTTTTAATAAAATCTAGGGTTTTTGTGTTATTTTTAAAATTGAAAAAGGGTTTTGGGGATGACTATTTTTAATTTCTCACTTTACCTGATGAATAAACGAATGTGAATTACAACTTACCCATTAAGCTGTATTTTTTAAAGTTTGTTTTTTCGGTTTTGTTTTTTTCGGGAAAAAAAGGAAATTTTTTTGACAATTATTTCCTTAAAAGGGACGCTTTGCACTACAGGTGAGCAAAATTTACTCCGGTTTTCCCAAAACTTTTATTTTATTCTGGGAAAGCTGAACAAAACCAAAAAAAGGGGGTTTTTAGATTTTACGGGGGTCAAAAATTGTATTAATTGCTTTGTGCCGGGGGAGAAAAAAAGCTTTTCCACCTTTTTTTTTTTTATTTACTGAAACTTTTCCACTAGCAACCATTTTTGTGATTGATTTCAAAAATTAAATGAAGTTTGAACCCTTGCCCCCAAAAAAGGGTCACCCAAAGGGGGAAGGGCCCCCCGGGCCCTTAAAAAGACAATGGGTTTTTTTTTTGCACCACGTTTTACTACTCTTTTGGGGGTTAAACCCCCCTTTGTAAAAACTCCCCCTTAAGGGTTTTTAAGGATGTAAAAGTTCCCCTTTGCGTGGGGGGGGGGGGAAAAGTTTTTTTGGGGAAAAAAAAAAAATTTCTCGTAAAACCTGACCGAGTTTTGGACCTCGTTTCCCTTTGGGCCCAATCGGCAGTTAGTATACTGGGGGAGAGTAGGGGGGTTAGCCCATGGGGCCCACCTAAGGGGGGGTTGAAATAATAATGTTTTCTGAAAAAGTGGGGGATTTCGGGCCCTTTTGATGAAAAACATATATTTCATGTTAACTTTGCAGGGTTTTTAAGATTTTTTAGTGAAAGGCATACGGGAGTGTCATTTGGGGGGGGGTTTACCCGTTTTTTGGGCCCTAAAGTGTAGGTTTAAACCCCTTTGGGCCAAAATGCCTTTTAGGCCAAACGTTTTTTTTGAAAATTTAAATTTTTTTAGACCATTTATTAAAATTGTTTTGCTTTTCCCCGGGAAAAAATTCCCGCTAATTTTTGGGGGTAATGATGCTAATGGGATGGCGATGGTGTTTTGGGGTTTAGTCAAAAGAAATTATATTTTTCCCCCCGGTTTTTCAAAATATATAAGTCTTTTTTTTAAATTTACAAATTCCCAAAAGGTTTTTTAAAAATAGCGGGCCGGTTCCTTTAAAACCTGTAGTACCATTTTTTTTTGTTAAAACTTTTTCCCAATTGGGCCAAGGTTTTTTTTAAAAATTTTTGACAACCCAAATCTTTTTTAATGTGGGGGTGCCGGGGCCCACCCCCGTGGTTCGGATTCCAGGGGTTAAAAAACTGTGGGGTCCTTCATTTATCTCAAAATTCCCCCTACCCTACACTTTAAAGGAAAGTGCGTATAACCCAAAAGGGTAGTAAAGGATTTTGGGTGCTAAAAATTTAATATTTTTTGTACCGTTTTGTCCCGGGAAATAAAAAGTTTTGGTGTACCGTTTTTTTTTAAATTTAAAGCCCCACATGGGGGTTACACCATTTTAAAAAATTTTGTTTTATTTTGAATTTTGAATATATTTTTTTTAAAGTGCCAAAGTATTTTTTTATCAGGTCTTTCTGGGAATTATTTGTTTTATTAATTTTCCCAAAATAAATTTTAAAATAAATTTAAATTTCTTTTTTTTAAAATTTCTTTTATTAACTTACTTTGATTTTCCCCCACGGCTTCGCTCAAAATTTTTTTGGGTAAAAATCTTATTTTTAGCAAATCTTTCTAAACCAGGTTTTTCAAAACTCAAATACTCTTCCCCCTTTTTATATGAACATAAAATTAATTGTTAAGACCTTTTTCTTAAAATTTTAAAATAACTTGTTTACGTTAAAAATACAAAAATGGGGAATTTTTTTTTTAAAATTTTGATTTAATTTTTTTTGGGAAAAGAGTTTTGTAGAAGTTTATAAAAATAGTAAGGTTTTGAAGATTTTAAAATTAAATTTTTATTGTTTCATAGGCCAAACAGAATATTAATTTTTTAGTCAATCAAAAATTTAGGTAAGTGGGAAAAAAAGAAAGGTGAAAAAAATTTGGTTCCCCCCTCATTTGAAACCCCTTTTCGCGCCTCGCAGTTTGAAAAAACCCCTGATTAAACTACCAAAAAATTTAAAATTTCAAAAAAGTATGAGGCGAAAACTTTGTATGTTGTTTAAAGAACAAATTAACAAAACTACCTATAAAAGTAAAATTTTTTTTTTATAAATATTATTTCTATTTTATTTTTTTTTAAAATTTAAAATAAAATATATAAAATATATATAAAATTGCAGTTTTGGGCATAAATATTTGCTGGGTTACGGGGGAGACATTGTTAAAATGAACACCAAAGAAATGGGTTTAAATTTACAAAACTAAACATAAATTAATTTGAAAAAAATAAACTCTAGTATAACCCACCTGTTTTATAAAATAAATTGTTAGCTATCTACGCCACCGAGGGGGTGCGCCCCGTTACAAAACTTCTTATTTATGTAAAGTATGTTTCCCAAAAGTAATGGGGAATAGTAATGTTTGTATTTTTTATTTTTAAGCTTTTTTTATTATTTATGCGTAAAAGGGTTCCCAAAAAAGTGTCTTTAACCGTTTACAAAGAAAATCCCGGGTAAGCGTTGTTTTCGTTCCCTTTTTGCTTTTAAAAGAAAATCAAAAGAGATTTGGGGGTTATACCCCATGATTTCCCCCTAAAGATTTTGATGTCAGTAAAGATGTATTCCTTCTAAAACGAGTTTGGAAAATGGAGTCATGATTCATATTTTATTTGCTCAGAACTTTTTTTTCCCCTGGGGGAATTATGAACCCCCCTTCAGCCCTAATGCTGAAATTTTCCCTTTAAAAAAAGAAAATTAAAACCCCCCCTTATTTTTTGATGTCTCCAAAAAATGTTACCAAGGGGAAAAAATACCCCCGTGAATTAGGCATTGTATTAGATTTACGAAACAAATAGAAATTTGGTTTCTTTGGCGTGAAAAATGTCCCCCCCAATAGTTTTATTTTTATGGAAAAGCCCCCTTTATAAAAAATTTTTAAATGATTTGTTTAATAGTTTATTTAAACTGCAAGTTTTTAATATGCTTTTTAAAAACCCCTTTTTAAACCCCCAAATGGGATCTTGCTTCATTAATGGGACAGTAGTCTGAAAAAAAAATCCCCCATGCAAGGGGGGATTTTTTTTTGTTACCCGTCCCTTTTTAAAAACCATATTTTAAAAAAAATTTTATTTCAAAATTTAATAAATCACGTGGCTGTATCCCCACTTTAAATATGTTTTTTTCAAAACATAGTTTATTTTTTAGTACATGAAAAAAATGTTTAGAAAGCAAGTTAATGAAATAATAATAGATTGTTATATAATCTTTTGAAGTTTGATGCAAACCATCTTTCAGCTTCAAATTAAAGTATATCAGAGGGAAGTTTAACAAAATGGAGGGAGGCACATTTCGATGGGGGGAAAAAATTTGGTAATACCCCACCCCATCAACCCTTCCCTCTTTCCCAGTTCACGCTCAATGAGTGACACTCGATATAAAACTAGTGACAGGACACACCGTAGAATGTAGATTATTTCCCCAGGTCTGACAAACTAACTTAAATCTAGAACAAATACAACATCCAGCCCCTGACGTTAATTCATCATTGTGAAAGGGGAAAAGAAAAGTCAACCAATGATACGTTTTTCGGACATTCGGGGAAACGAACCCGGGACCTTTAGCTCAGTATAAAAACACGCTACCAACTGAGTTAAAGTGTCGGACTGTGTATTGAAATCAACATTTAGTACGGTTTTGTGTTGTTAGCAAAATAATTCTTATTTTACGTGGGTAAAAATAATTTACACCTCTGACACAAATAAAAAACTGGTACGTTGGTATTAACGCTTATAAACTACCTGATCTATAAGTCATCGCACTCAAATATAACTTGTTTTTGAGTGACGCGGAGGTCGGGGTTTTAGTGTAGTTCTTCTTTTATTTTTCATTCAAGTATTAAATTATAAAAGACTTGTGGATTTAAATGTATTTATTGAATGATCATAATACTAGTGTAAATATTTTTTTTGAGAGTTCGGCCATTCATTTTTTCTGGTACAAAGGCTCCTTCGGTCTAAAATGTGAGAACCCCTGGTCTAAGTCAATATATGTTAATGTGTTGAATAACACGCTCTGGTAGCTTTGTCAGTTCGAAGTACTTTAGTATTAATTTTAACCGAAAATTGGGTTGGATGTGCGAGTGATTTGAAGTCTCTATATAAGCGAGGTCCTCGGTGTTATAACCCATTCTTGTGTTTAAGAAACTTAAAAACTAAAACGAAATTAATTACCAGAATGGTGGCTTCTAGTTATATACATTTTTCTTGTATACAATGTATGGAAGCTACTATGGGTTTTGCTTTTTTCAAATGAGAATATAAGTGGCATTTTAATATGTGTGTGTTTTGAATATAAAGTCTTAAACCAAGTCTTAAAAAAGGAGCCTATGTATTTGACTCATCTTCTGTGTCTAATGTTTTAGTTTTTAAAGTAAATAATTTATGTTTTTTATTGAAATTATTAGGGATTATGGGGGAAGGTGCCCCGTTTACTCCACCCCAATGAGTGGGGCCACTGGTTCTAAGTATAAACGCTTAGTTAGAGGTCATTTTATCATAGATATAATTAATTTATAAAATATGATAGTTATTAAAATGGTTTTTATGAACTTATAATGCCCCTTTTTCTCGCAAATGAAAAAATCAAAAGTATATCCATTAGCTTTTATTAATTAAAGGGTACCAAACTTTTAGTTCAAAACCCTTTTAAAAAGGTTTAGATTATATATATAGTTAATAATGAATACTTTTTGAAACCAGTGTGTTAAAGGAGTCTCTCATTTTATATTATTAAGTCATATAGTAAGTATAGTATTTATCTTAAAAATGTTAAATAAAGTTTAAATGTAATTATAATTATACAAAAAATGTACAATTTTTTATATTTGAAAATGATGTATCTTCACTGGGCTAAAATATGTTTTTCAAGTAAATAGAGTAAAACTCTAGAGTTTTTTTTTTTCATTGTATCTTCACGCCCGTCAATGCTTTCCCCATTTAATAGCAATTAGAAGGTAGGTATGAGGAAGATAGATTATTGAGAAGTACCTCGTTAAAATACACCTTCATTTTATGATTGATATTAAACACATTGTCAAATACAAATCATTTCATATTTATATAAATTATAGACATAGTCCCGAAGACCTGCAGAGACGTTCACCGGGTGATGGGAAGAGGTTCATCGTTCTTACATGCTGGCAGCAGGAGGGTTTTGTGGAAGGTGCAAGCCTTTTGTTTGCATAAGGAAATCAAATGAAGATTACTATGGGGAGATGAAGGCGACAACTCCCAGACGTGGATGAAAAAACAAATGCTTCCCCCCCTTGAAGAACCTTCTGTCATTGTGATGGATAATACTCCATATAATTTTAGTTCAGGTGTTGTCATAACCCTATTTATTTTTAACACACACGTATACATACATATTTACATTTTGTCACGTTTCTTCAATTAAAGATGCGTTCTTAATAACCCCCCTCTCAACCCACAAATACATTTATTAAAGCCGTCATAACTTATTTGTTATTGCCTTAACTACAGCAGCCCATGGCTTCCTTGGTGCTGACTGACAGCTCACAGCTGACGGTTTGAAAAGTTACTAGACCAAATTATGGATCCCCAGCCGAACCTATGATCTGCCGAAAAAACATGTGTTTAGCAGGGTGTCAGTCAGCACCAAAAAGCCATGGGGCCCACTATATATTGTTACAAGAGTTGGAGAAAAGACGAATATGCGGCATGGCTCACGAAGTACGACATCAAGTTCGACCCCTCAGCGATGAAAATGGAGTGGATGAGCAAAGCTTTAGCCCACAAACCAGGAAAAGGTAGGCCTAAATATTTTATAAAAGGCTTAGGCTGCTTTCACTTAAATAATTGATAGCTAAAAATCAGGTGTTTCAATTAGAGTTGATAGCAATAAATCGGGGTGTTTCAATTGAGTTGATTTTTCATGTTACCGTCCTTGAAAAGAAACACCCCCTTTAAAATCAGTAATTAAAATTCTAATACATATGTTTTCATATAGGGCGATTCTCACAAAACATGAAAAATTTACAAAATTCAAAAAAAAAACTAATATGTTTTACAAATTATGAAAAAAATCAGGACCATTCTTTTAGTGCTATAAATAAACTATATATTATGAGCAGTAAGTTATGCTACTTTAATACCACCCCCAATCCCTTTTAAAAAATAGTTTTAAATCTTATTTAAATCTTTTTGGGTTGGCAGGATTTAAAACTTTGATATCAGACCAATAGCTTAGGTATTGAAAATATTTTAATGAAAAGTCTTAAAAAACTGAAAATACTAGGCTTAAAATACAATATATTAATGTTTCGTGCTAAATTTTGTTAGGTTATTAAATATTTAATTCAAATTTAGGAAAACATTTTTGTTGAGCCCCTATTTTTGTATTGATTGCAGTGTATTTTAAATATATATTTATCATGAGATTTACTTAATAAAAGATGATCAGTTTTTAAATAATCTTAGTAAATTTGTATATGTTTTTGGTTGTGCAGGTACAAGATTAATGAAATGGTACGAGTGTGCGGACACCAGGTTTTGCGGTTGCCCCGTACCTTGTCAAAATAATCCTATTTAGCTGGTTTTTGGGGAAACTGCAAGGGGTACTACAAGAACATACCCGGGAAAAAACAACAAGTTTGATGATGCAGCTGTCCGAGCCCTTTGGCAAGAAAACCTTGCTAGAGTCACACTGAAAGGTACAAAAGTTATATTTTCCAACTATCGAAAATATAGCAGTAAAAAAAACCCTAAAGAAGTGGTTGTATCTTCACTATCATTTGTTTGTTAAATTTTAATATATATTATATATATTATATATATTTTAAAAAGTGTTCCAATTTCAAATTGGAGTAAGAATGTCGACCACACCGAGAATATAATTAATGATGATTGGGCAAGAGAAATGAAGATGGATGAGCGAAACCCAACCTTTCATCATACAAATAAACGAAAGTGACGAAGAAGAAGTGTTGGTAGTACCGCTATTGCCAGATTTAGGTAGAAGGTACTAATAACCTAGAGCGTTTAAGCAAACCTCTAAAATAACAGTTTTTTTAAACATGTTTTACAAGCAACATATTACAGCATAATAACATTCCCAAAAACCCTAAAAAATTTAAATTTTTGCAATGACTATAAAATTAGGCCTAATATATTTGAAGCTAAATGGTATTAAACTTTGTAATAACTCCTTCTTTCATGATATACTAAGAAGTATAAAGTGTTTTTCTTTCAGCTTTATATAATCAGTTAAAGCGTTTTTCTTATTAGATTGTATACAAATAATATTTAAAAAGTTTTCTTTCAGATTATAAGATTTTATTATACTAATATACAATAACCGGTTTCTATGTTTTCTTTCAGCTTTTTCGACTCAAAAATTTCAATCTCAAATTTCTTGGAGGAATTATATTGGCCTATAAATTACTGTGGTTAATATCACACATTTTATACTCTACATTACCATATGTTTACATTACAGCTGTCCAAGTGACAGATGACAGATATAAGCTGTTGGCCCGTAAGGGATATTTTTAGGACTATTTCTAGTATAAAATTTTTGAGCTGCATCCCAAAAAAAACTTAGGTCGTGAATGAATTATAACCTGGGTGGGGTTGGGTTGACCCCAAACGGAAACCAGGGTCGGTGCAGGACGAGAAGATAATATGGTCAGGGCCAAAACCAACAGGCTTGTAAACAGGGGCTGGGCCCGGGTTGGCTCCCAGCTGGGTGGGCTGGGAGTGAGAGGGCTGGCGATGATGAGCTAAGTCATCAACAGGGGCTTATGCCTCGTGAGGGAAGGTTACCACCAAGGAAGGTTAGTTGAAGACCTATAAGCGGCAGCCGAAACAAAACCCCTAAATACTCGAGAAAACTTAGCAAAATGCTGGTTGTAAAATAATAATTTAAAAATAATAATAATAATTATTATTATTATTATAAAAATTATTATTATTATTATTACCGCTTTTACTACCGTTCGGGTTGTACGCACTTACGCTAATATGTAATGATAGGGTGATTGTGAGATGAATAAAGGCCCTACAGTTTAACGTGGGATCCAAACCACGTTGGAGGCCCTTGGAAATTCCACACATTCACAGTTGTGATTAAGACAGTCTTGTCAGGGTGAAGGAAGGGTTTGGCAATCAAATAAATCTGTGCCGGGATCGGGATTGAACCCGGACCCGACACAGAAGTTCGACCCTTACACCTAAATTGCCAGGTCACCTTATAATACTATGGAAAGTTGTTTTTTATTAATGGTAGTTTATGTGCCTGGGAAACAAAGTTTTTTTCCCCTTCTTATTTTATTATTTTTCATTCCTCTTGGATCTTAATATATTAATCAACTTCAAAAATCAAAAACGTTGGTGGACAATCCAAATTTGGGATATTTCAATTAAAAAAAATTTGTATGACACAATGAAAAATTTCTAATAATGTGTATTTAGTTTAAATAAAATGTTCAACATTATTTTTAAATAAACAAATCTTAGTTTTACTGAAAAAAGGTGACCTGGGGGTTAGGGGTTAAGGTTGTGCAGACTTCTATGCTGGGGCCGGGGTTCAATCCTGGTCCAGCACAGATTTAAATCTGATTGCCAAACCTTCCTTCACCTCTGAAAAGGGACATCTTGTGAATGTGAGAATATCAGGTCTCACCGTGGTTCGAATTCCATTTAACTGAAAGGTCTCCATTTATCTACAATAACCTCCATAACAATTTGGTAGTGGTATAACCGATAGGGTAGTAAGGACGCGGTGCTAATATTAATATATATAAAATACTAATAAAAATAATAATAATAATAATAATTACTGAAAAAAAACACATCAACTTGTAATTACAATATCTTGTTTATAGATAAATTTTGAATCAAATTTTTTCAAATATATTTAACAAAATTTAATTTTCTAAAAAAATTATTTAAAATTACCTAATTATTTGTTTGTCAAAATAAAAACCTATTCTTTTTAAATTAAAAAAACATTCAAGTTCTCATTTTGAATTCATCTTCAAGGTCATTTTCCAAAATTTCGCTTTTTATAAATTTGGTTGTTGATATACTACCTTAAATTAATTTATTTTAGATAATAAAGATAAATTTTATTGATATTTTTAGAATAGTCTCCTACACTTCGGTGACCACATGTATGTGCGCTACTTTTCGTGTTAGAGTAGATGCAAAATGGTTTGAGATTGCATTCGATACAGTCAGGTAGTTTTTTTAAATTTGTTTTCCCACTCTCTTCGAAGCAATGCGTCTGCACTTCCCTCCTATTAGCCTTCCTCATCCCTAACACAGTGTAATTAGTACTTGGGTATAACCGAAGGATAGTAAAACGCAGTGTTAAAAAAAAAGTACCCCAAAACCAATTTGGAATCAATTGGTGGAGTATCTGTAAAATATTTCAAGTTGTTGAAAAAAAATCGTCATGACCTTTCTTGGTTTTGAGGGTGCTCTAAGCCCCCCATTTGTTTAATTTGTTTTGGAAATTGCATCACACAAAAATAAACAATCTACCTCAATTGAGCATTGTTATATAAAAACTACAATATTTATTTTGTAAGAATTGTGCTACTTATATATTATAAATATAGTTTTTAAAATAAGCCGAGAAATAATACATTTTTGTGACTTAGGTTGACATTTTTGTTATATTATAGAAAACTAAATTAATTTTTTAACCACATTATGCTGGTATTTAAAATATTTGCATATAATATTTGCTACTTTAAGTCAACTGATACGTAAACTTTTAAAACCATTAAACTTGAACTTTCGAAAAGAAATTTGTAATTAAAAGTCTTGGTTATGAATGTGAAATACTTTATCTATATAAACACTCCTCCTTGTAAACATAAAATAGATATAGATAAATAATTATATTTTGGTTGGCGTAATTTTTTTTAGCTTCATGAAACAGGTTAGAGGCTGTAAAGTAACCACATGAAAAGTTTAAATACCCGTTTTATATTTGCAATTTTTTTAATCCTGTAATGTTAAAGGTTTTTAGTTTTTTCTTCCGCCAATTCGAATATATGATGAATGATGATGGATGAATACAGGGCCAGTTTTAAATGGAGGGAGACAGGGAAAGTCCCAGGGCCTACAAAACGTTTATAATAGAAAAAGAAAAAAAAATTTTTGTTAGAGACTGAAGACATGTAAATCTTAGTATAGCTTTAGATTACTTACCCTTACTATATGAATTTCCTTATATTTCGGTTTCAAATATTTTTTTAATTAATAATTGAAGTGCGGCAAACAAATATTTCAGACAGTGATTTTCAAACATAAACAACACTCCTTGATCGCACCGAATCGATGACAACGAATTGGAATTTAATCTAGTTTAGTGTGGTAACAATATTTCATTTTTTTAAATAATAGCTTTTAAGTATGAGTTTTAAAGATTAATTTTTTAAAAATAAAAATTTTGATTATTTTAAAAAACTTTAAGGAAATTAAAAATTTGTTCATTTTGGATATAATCTGTCCTTGGATGAATAATTTCTGTAATTTTTCGAAAATTACAATTATACTTAACCAATTAAGTTTTGTAAAACTTGTTACCCTCAAATTTTTTGCTTTTTAAAATTAATATAATTTACTATTTATATGCCTAGGGGACAGGTCCATTACTTTTGTCAAAGATTTTGACCCCAAATCCACTGTCTTGCCCCTCCTTCAGGTCCCAAATTGTCTTCGTTCCTTCAGTACCCAATATTGGATTTTCTCTGTTTCTATAAAGAAATTGTAGAAATTAACTAGGTTGTGATTGATTCCAATTAGCTTTGTACCATATAACACTCCAGATGTATCTTTTCTTCACAACTTGTGAATGTGGGAATGCAGGCCCCCACCGTGGTTCGGATTCACGTTATGTAGTCCTCATTTCATTCACAATCCTTTAATTAACATTAGCGTTAAGTGCGTATAACCCGGAACGGTAGTAAGACGTGGTGTAAAATAATTAATAATAATAATATTAATAATATTAATAATAAAGTATCTTCTTACCTTTTTCTAGGGACTTCATTTGTCACCCTTTTTTTGTCCAACTGATTTTTTCTAGTCTTCTTTTGCACCCCAATTCTAAAGCTCTCCAAGTATTTTTTTCAATCTTCTGCGAGTCAAATGTTACTGCTCCAATACAAAGCGATTTGTCCCCCAGTTCCAATCAACTTGTGTCAGCAGAATCTCTTTGTTTAAAGCTTCCATTGACCATGGCAATCCTCGCCTGATTTTCTTGAAGCAGTAGGCATCCTGTGTTTGGCAGAATTCAGAGGTACTTGAACTTCTTAATGCTTTCCAACTCTGAATTTCCAATTTTGATTTTTCAGTGCTATTCATTTTTGATTCTCAATGTTGATCTACATGCCATTATTTTTCCCTTTTTTCTCCACCGTCTGGTCCATCATGCCCTATAAAACTTTCAATTTTGCCCAGCAATGCTAGATCATCGGCTTTTTTAACTTTTGTAAATACATTTAATGAAATTTTTATATATTAAAACAATTTTATCAATTCAAAAACAATTGATGAATGTTGTCTTGATTTGTTCTAAACCTAATTTTTTAAATTTTTCAATCGCTATATATTTTTTCCTATGCCCAACAAACCCAGATTATTTATCAAATTCTAGTTAAATTATTAGGTTTAGGTATTTTATTATTAGGTAATTGTTTACTAATGGTATTACCTTACCAATATTGAACCATAGTTAAATTGCCACAGGATAATATTTTAGAAGATAAAACAATTAAATATTAACCAGCATAAACAATCAATTTATTTATCTTTGGGTTGCCAAAATTGAAAACTTTTGTCAAAGGTGCGAGTCACAGAACAAGCTTAGTGTGTTGGTGCCTTCACTGTTCTGTCGACCTTGTATCTTTCCTCCGCACTTGCGCAGGCCACGCCCACCCACCTCTTCTACTGCCTGGACCACTCCACAGTCCTTTGTCTTCTTAGCCGTCCCAGTGTACTCAGCGCTAAAGAGAAACCCCTCTCTCTATTGGCGCGCGGGGGATGGTCCACTGTCTCTCGCGTTTGCACGCACCAATAGGATGTCCCCTTTTCTTACATTGGACAAGGCCAGGCAGTAGCGGAGGATATTTAACCAGGGGTTCCTCGGTCGAGTCGAGCGGGATCAGAAAAACCGGAGGAAAGGGCAGCGGTTGCCGAACTTCGTTGTCTCTCTGACCCCCGGGGAGCAACACCGCAAGACTGTATTCCCATATTCAGTCCTGTGCGGGGTCCGCGTCAGGGTGGAGAAGTACAAGGTCCTCCAGGCGGGCCGGTTCAGTGCAAGAACTGTTCCGGTTTTGGTTTTGTGGGAGGGATTGCCGCGCTAAACCCTAGGTGTGGGTTCTGTGGTGGTGCCCCCACGGAGAGGGGCGGGTGCCGGGGAGGAGAGACGATCTCCCCGAAGTGCCTGCAATGCTCCAGGAGCCCATTCCTCGGCGTGGCGGGGCTGTCCCACGTACAAGTCCTTGCGGGCGGCAGGGAATGTGCGGGCCTCCAAGCCTCAAGAAGGGAGGACGGATGGGCCAAGTGAAGGCCGGGAAGCCTCGGGGCACGTTGCGGGGACGGGGGGGCGAAAGTGACTCCAGCTCCAACACCAAAGCCACTGGTTTACAATCATCGCCAGTGTGCTGTCAAAGAGAGATACCCCTCCACCCAGGCCAGGCATGCCGAAGCCACCAAACCGGGAACCGGTGGAATCCAGTTCAACCCCTTTGGTCGAGGGCCCGCCCGAGACCGCTCCTTCCCTATCCCAACCCACACTGCATTTTACACCCTTCCAACCCTTTCCTTCCACTCCCAACTCCCACCCTTGTCCCCCTGTAACCCCCACACGAGGATGATGCTGCAAAGCTCAAAAATTGGGCATTGAGTACTCAAGGGTTTTCCGGGACTGGACCCATGGGAATTTTCATCGAGTCTCTTGAGGAAGGTCCAGGAGTCTCCGAGGAGTAACCGTGGCCACCTGGTCATGGAGCATCACCCTCTACCTGGTCTCTCATGGGGCAGTGCACCCGAAATAGAGGACCCACCAGTGCTGAAGGAGCTCACGGTCGACTCTGGAACGCCAACGGAAAGTCGGGGGGAAGAAGGTGAGCTTAAAAGTTTTTGGCAAAGCATCGTGTCGATGTAATGCTGCTGGGAGAAAACCATTGCGCCCCGCAATGAGGTTCTCGTTAGCAGAGTTTATCTGCCAATCGTGGGTGAACGAGCGGGGGATGTGGGAAGGGTGGGCGGCGGGTTCTGGCCCGAAGGGGCCTTGACCACCACGTCGTCTCACTTCCTCCCCTCAACACTGGATAGCAAGGCTATCAACTGGTGACCTCGACCTGGCCCAGTGCGTCTCATTTCCATCTACTTCCCCCCCCTACCACGGTTCGACCAGCCACGAGGGCTGACATGGAGGTGCTGCTTCGAGGTACCACGCCTTTTTTAATCGGTGGTTTGACTTCAACGCTAAGACCTTAAATGGGGCTCTAGGATTATGTGCGCTCGCGGGGATTGCCCCGGGACGTCATAGATCTACACGGCTGGTGGCTGCCGGGCCTCCGACCCCTACCCACTTCCCTTTCAACCCCGGCTATCTCCCGGACGTCTAGACTTCTTTGTCTCCAGAGGGATCAGAAGGCGGTTAGTGTTTGAAGTCTCTAGCTGAGCTAGACTCGGATCACAACCCCGTTCTCGTGAACCTGGGACGCGCGGTGTCCTTCATAGACCCCCCAAAAAAACCCGACCTAAAGGCACTGACTGGGACAGGTTTAGAATGTGTTTGAGAGAGAGGTTGGGACCCACCCCTTACCTTTCGAACAGCAGCGGAAATCGATCGCGGTGCGGAGTTCATAACTTCCGCCATCAAGGGGTCGCTCGAAGCTTCGACGCCGGGCACCGTCCTAAGAGGGCGCCACAGGCTTCTTTGCCCGATTCTATCCTCAGGCACGTCCGGGAGGAAAAATCGGCGAGGAAGGCTTGGCAAATCTCGAGGGACCGGTAGACAAGGCCAACTGGAGCCGCAAAGCCCATGCGGTTCGGGAGATGGTCCGAGAATACCGGAACAGTGTCTGGGAGGACAAGATTGAGAGCCTGTGCGTGCAGGACAGGTCCTTGTGGCAAATGACGAGGAACTTGATGCGGGTCCCCGCCCCAAGGCCGCCTATTGTGAGTCGCAACGGGGGGGCCCAAAACTCCGACCAGGAGAAGGCCGATGCTCTCGCTGGCACTTAGAGGCGCAAATTTTGTACCGACTGACAACCGTCAGCCCCGGTGCACGTTGCGCACGTGGCGCGGGTTTCATCAGGCGGGGTTTCTCGTACAGCCCCTTGGATGAACCCGAACCCACGGAGGTAACAGAAATGTCACGGGCGATAGCGCTCTAAGACAAAACAAGGTCCCGGATCGAGGGTATCGTAACGCGGTCTCAGAAAGCTCCCCTTTGGGAGGCGATTAATTCCCTTGTGGAGTTATTCAACGCAAGTCCTGTTCCTGAGTCACTTCCCGAGCTCTGGAAGCATGCCAACGCCCTTTTGCTTTCAAAAACCCGGGTAGGCCCCGGGCCCCTAGCTTCGTCCTACCGCCCGATAGCTTGCTCGACTGTTGGGCAAGTTGTTCGAGAGACTAATAATGACGAGATGACCGACATGTTCGCGAGGGGGCATCTTGGTGGACGAGCAGTTCGGCTTTCGGGCGGGACACGCTACGTTCATCAACTTGCCCGGCTCGTGGAACAGGTTACGAGGAACTTAACATCAACAGGTGAACTGGTGCTGTCTTTTTTGGGACGTGGCAAAGGCCTTCGACCTTTTTGTTTGGCACGAGGGTCTCCTTTCAAACTCTCTCCCTGAACTGCCTTTACCTAGTTAAGGTTGTTCAATCTTATCTTTCCATCGCACCTTTTCCACTACCTTTGGGAACGCCACCTCCCAAGTCAAAAGCATCCGGGTGGAGTGCCGCAGGGTTCCATGGTGGGCCGCTGCTCTTCAGTCTCTATTGAACGACATTCCAAATCCCAGGCCCCGAGTTGGTTGTATGCGGACGCACGCTCTATTTAGCGGAGTGTGGCGGGGCAGCTGGTGGAGAGGCGACCCCCGACGCACCTGACGCAGTTGGAGGGGTGGTGACAACCTGGAGAACAAGATTTAACGTGGAGAAGAGCATTTGCAATGCTCTTCACAGGGAAAAAGGGAAAGTACTACAGGCCGGCTCCACTCCGGCTGTTCGGAGAACAGATCAGATGGGCGGACAGTGTTAAGTACCTGGGATTACGTGGACACAAAAATGACCCGGAGGGTAAAACTGCAACGAAAGACTCAAAAGGCGAGGCAAAAGGGTGGGAGTCCTAGGCCCACTGCTTAACGGCGTAGCGCCCTGTCTACAAGGAACGGTCTGACGCTGTACAAGCAGTTGCTAGGCCGATCCTCGACTATGCGTGTCCGTTGGGGTCACCTGGCGGACACGTATATGGGAGGATGCAGGCGTTCCAGAGCGTTGTTCTGAGGATCATGTGGGCGCCCTTGGTATGTCCGGAAAGGACTCTTCATCGTGACCTGGATATGCCTACATCAAGGACCACTTCCGGAAAACTGGCGCAGTCTTTTCTAGCTAGACTTCCGGTGCCACCAATCCTCTTATCCAGGGGCTTGGGAACTACGTCATCGACCTGGTGGGTTTCCATCGACGTCCCAAAGCCCTGCTCGGATAAGCGAGATGTGTCAACAGTGTGTTTGGGAGGCTCTCACCAGCCCCCATAGAGTAGTGTCTCCGCACGTAACTCTAAAAAAAACCCCTTTGTCGGTTTCTCAATTTATTACCCCCTTTTTTACCCCAATATTTCTAATATTTGTAATCTCTGTTTCTTTGTTTCAGACTTCGCGAACGCGACAACCGTTCTTAATTTTTGCAAACCACACGGTGTGACCAATTGGGTACGTGTTGGAACTTGCTCTCGTGCTCCCCCTTTTGGAAGCATCGGGAGCATGCCCTTTTGTTGTCTGTGTCTGTGTCGAGTCAGTCCGCCACTGGGATAACCGACTAAGTTTTTTACGAGTCAGAGAATAATACTGGTGCGGGAGTCGGCCCAGATGGGGAATGGGAAATTTATCACCTCCCGACCAAATCCCAAGAAAGAAAATTTTTACCACCCCAATCCCACTCCCGGGGCTTGACCTAACAACGACCTTCATTAGTTCACCCACAATCACCATCATACCTTAAGCACACATTCCCTCTTCATGAAAAAAAAAAACCTTCTATAACCCCTACCAGCACAAACACTTCACGATCCCCAATTGTCATCTTAAAGTGTAATTTTATATTAATACTCTTGTAATTCTTTACAGCTTCATTTCATGGTTTCATTTCATAAGGTATGTAATTTCATTCACGAAAGGGTTTAAGAGTCACGAGAGTGATCCGTAGTCAAACAATTTAAAACAGCCCTTTCTCTAGATGAACTAGATTGGGCTTCTGTCAATTTAGAGATTATGTTACGAAGGGTCAATCTTGTTTTTAACTCTCTCTCTTCCACCGTCACCCAACATCCCATCGCGACTCCGTTGCCGGGACACACTCAATGACATTTCTCCTACCTAAACCCCCACGTGTTGAACACATTCGCCGTCATTGCGACATCAACCGTTTTCCCCGAAGCCCCAAGCGAGGGATAACAAGGTATTACTATATCAAATAAATTTAGTAATATTTTTCCCCTGTGCGATAAAGTTTTTTTATTGTATTTTCTATCTGCATGGTATGCACGTGGTCAAAACTCCCAGCTCATTTAGGTGGTTGGCCGGTGGGCGGGGAGATCGGGGTTAAAACCCAAATGGTGTATCGAGGGTGGTTTTTCTTACATGGTTTCCACTTATCCTCCACGCAATAATGTAATTAATATATGGTAACAGCCGAAGAGGTTGTGAAATGCGGTGAAAACAATAAAGAAGAAACAATATTGTAATAATTCTATATACTAACATGCCTCGATTATGCCATTGTCTAAGATATTTTTTTCATGTTATTTAAAATAATTCGGCCTATTTAACGTTAGTCATGATGACTCAACAAAGAGAAATGATGATAATTGTCTTTGGGTATTTTTTTTTTAGGGTTTGATATTATATACATAATATTTATGTAAAATTATCTTTATTGTAAATTAATTTAGTTTGGGTTCGTGTAACATTATCTATCTCCTATTTTTAGAATATTTAATTTTTTTTTAGGTCCGACATTTTTTTTACTATTTATTTTAGTGAATTAAACTAGCAATACTAGAATAAATTTAACCTCTTTAGTATGTTTATAATATAGGAGATCGGGGGTTTGATCCCAGTCAGGTTTTATGAAAGTGGTTTTTTTAAATGATTTTCCCTGCTACCCTCATTAAATGCGGGTACACCTCCTCTAAATTCAACCTTCCTAAACCCCATCACATTAGTGTAATTAGTACATAGAATATAGCCCAAACGGGAAGACGCGGTGCAAAAAAGGGTTAAAAAAATAGAAAATAATTAATAAGTTTTATATTTTTAATATAAATGATCAAATAAATATAATCATAATTAAAGTATGAAATAAAGTAGTTCACGAAATTATTTCCCTTTCCCCTTTCTTTAGCACGTTTGCAGTAGATGGAATACTATTTTATGTATGGTTGAGATTGCAGAATTACAGCGTCATGATCTTAGTTAGACAGTTTCTAAGACGTATTTCAATAGCTTGTCCAGGAGATTTTAGTAAGATGCCATAAAACTACTCTTGATCTAGAATAAGAAAATAATGTTATATTTGTAAATATGTCACAGTGGCTCACACCAGTTGACTAGACCGAAACCAGTAGATAGAGTAGTGAGGGTTTTTAACACTTTGGAACTTCCGGCCCTCCCTCCAAGGAAGGTGATGTATTTCCCTTTTCAGGGCAAGAGATATTAACTAAAAATTTTAACAGATTAGGCCGAGAAGCTAACTACGAGGAAACGTTATAAAAGATACCAGTTTTTTTTGATGATAGGATGTGGACGCGTGCATGCCCCCCGGTTGGGCAGCAAATTATAGTGATGGCGATTTTTTATGATGATACATTACTGCGTACTTGCCATCACACAGCTATATTATGATCTATTATATGTAATTCTGTTTGAAATAGTAAAAAATTAAAGTTTGTACAAGATTTATTTAGTTGATTACACTTCAATAAAATAAAATTGACATTAAAAATGTAAGGTGTTATTTGTTTAACGAAAAAGAGTGGAGAGCCAAGTAGTGCGTTAAGACTAAGATTTTATCGGGTTATTATACGCAGAAGCTGTTTTTTATATGACCTACCCCTGTTCTTGGACCCCTTGTCAAAAAGTGTTAAACTAACTTTAAAAGGAGAATGCTTGGCAAACCCGATGTTGTGAAAGCTAGCTTCTATTGTGTAAAGACAGTCAGCTCATCACCGGACTCTCAAATAGAACGAACCGGTTTTTTAAAGAAAGAACGTTTTAAAAAGTTTTTATATTGAAATTATTTTGAAAACGCCCGATCATCCATGGATATTAAACAAAAATTTACATTTCAGTTCTTTAGAGAAAAAATACACTTCATCCATGACTTTTTAAATAAATGAGAGGGGTCCAAAAAGTACCATTACAACGTTTATGAAATTTTTTCGGAAAAAAGAATGTTAAAATAACTTTTGTGGATTAATCTCAACTGCACATCAGCAGGGATTTATAGTTAAATGTATTTATACATTTGAAGGATTAACCCTCAACTCCCTAACCCCTTAAACATGCTATTTAGAACGCTGCCAATGCGCATGTCTGTAAGTTGTTTTGTAAACAAGAATGAACAATTGGATATAAAAATTCCTTTACCTATCCACATTATGCAGGTATGGTGTTAAGTTCACCGCAACAATCACCCCCAGTTTGCAAGCAATGATGGGCGCAGTTGAAATAGCTATATCCCGTATGCCTTGCAAAACTTTGCACAGTCAACCTCTTCGCCCCCCCCCCCCCTCCCTCCCAAAGATTTAGTATTTTGTTGGGGTTTTTGAAATTAAATACTCAGCAAAGTGTATATACAAAATAGCAAAGAGTTTATTTTCGGTAAATGTACAAAAAATATTGTTAGGTTTTTTCTTTTTAACTTAAAATTTAAACAACGTGTTTTACGTAAAGTGAGTATACTATGTGAGAAGTCGGTAAAAATCCCATCCACTGATACCTTATTCATCGGTGTAGGCTTTATATTAGTTGAGAAAAAGGGATGTTGACAACAGAAATAATACACAGGATCGTCACCGCATCTACCCGTGCGGGCCACACGCATACGCACGCGACGTACACGCACGCACGCGCGCACACACAAAACCCCACACACACCTATATAGAAGTGCAACTGCTAAAATTTTAATCATCGTGTTATTAAAAAAATGTGATCATGGATTTCCAAAGACTTATTTTTAATCCTCAATTTTTTTTCTCACATTTTTGAAAAGCTTTGCCTTTAGACCCTTCGACAAGTGGGTTAGCTAAATTATATTATGCTAGCGAAAATTTACAAACAATATATTTTTTAATTTCAGATACAAATATATTTCAGGGTGTATATTTTTCGGTTATTAAAAAGTAGGGTATTTTTAAAATGCAGTTACACTTCCTTCTACAATGCTAGAGTTGTGTATTTAGAAAATTATATATGTATCTTCTGTGCATCGTGTCATTTTGTTGTATACGGCTTTAGTTAAATTCAAATGATAAAGCTAGCTCAAGCTAGGTGTTCATTCAAAAGCGTTGTTTTAAAATTTATCAAATGCATTCAGTTCCATTATATAAATTTTTAACTTATAATTGGCCCTGTACTATCAAATCTTACGTGTCAGTCAATAGCACTTTTTTATAAAAAAAATCAACTTCTATTTCTTATAGAGAAGTATTAGATCAAAATCAACGATTTTATAGTTGCTCTCGCTTTAGTGCCCAGTTTATTTCATTAATGTGAACTTCGACGTAAATTGTGATTTATATCGATCCTGGACGCATCGGTTGATCGATTAATCCATTTTCCAACTTGAACTCACCTTGCATCTCAATTTTGATAATTCTCTTCATGTTCTTGCCCTTCCATTGTGGACAATTATCATGCATCCCCATATTTTAGTGGGTGTTGAAACCATGCCATTATGCAGGGGGTTAAATAGGGGCAGAGGTGGGCAGACAGGACTTGCCCTTTATTAATTTTTTTCAACGACTGGAAGGTGACTGACCCGGAGTCGGATTCGGGATTTAGCGTGTTCGTTGGGTTGTCAGGTTCGGGACGGCCCATCATGGTGAAAGCAGCCACCATCATCGAATATATGGGCCGCAAACCAAGAAATTCTCACCCGGGGAAACCAACTTTTCTGCCAACAACACACCGCAATTAAGTGTGGTCTAGATCAAATAAAGACGGATGATCGATCATCCCTTTTTTTGTTTGAATTGACTAGCTTCAAAAATTGAAAGTGAAATCAAGCAAACGATACCTAGTGACGGGGGAAGTTTAACAAATAACGATTATTTATCCATTTGCAACCTTCACACATAATGATTATTTCAGATTCAGGTATGTTTCTATCAATCTCTGCTCAGTATTACCAGGAAGGTACACTTGTTTACACTGAAAGGTATGCAAATCACACAAACTAGTTTTCCCCTTTGGTGTGATTTAAATTTAGGGTCATAGTGTAATCTGTCAGTGCAAACAAAGTGTAATAATAAAACAGTAGGACAGTTTATAGACAGCGTGATTTTTTTTTTTTTTTTTTGCTGTAGGGCATTGATAACATTTTACTATATTGTCAATTTTATTTGTAAAGCTGATCTAACTCTGTATTTATATGAATGTGTTGGAATCAGGCACGACAGTCAAGCTCATGGTGTGTGTTTTTCTTGAAGTATATAGCCCCTGTCAGATTGGGCACGACAATCTAAAATACCTGATAGAGTGCACAAGCTATACTGTTTGAAAAAGGAAAATTGTGATATATATTTATATTATATATATATAAAAAAGACAGATAAGCCGGAAACAATATATTTCCCAAATAAATCGCAGTTAAGATACAACCAAACGAAACATATGCCTTTGTGCCTCAGGGGGATTGATCCCAAATCTCCTCTTCACTTTACAACCCTGATAGTGTCCTGACATTTAGTCCAGTGCCCACGATGCGGGTTTCTTGAGATATGGAAATTCTCGCAAGCTGATTTGATGAGAGGCTTTAAGGTTTGAAAAAATGTTAACTATATATGTATGGTCTGTTCAACTTTTTTTTACCTTATTCTTTTCCAAATGATCAATTAATAGGACTAACCCCTTTCCCCCCTAATGTAGGGAAAATACAATTTTTATAGAAAACACATTTAAGAAAAATACCCTTAGTACACTCGGCCGGGATTCAAGCCATGAGCTCGGCAAACCCCAGTAAATGAGCTTGACATTTAGACCACATGGGGAAAGAAGAGTTATTTTAAAAGTTGTCAAGTAAATTTAATGAAACTATTGGAACCAATTAAAATTTAATGTTTATGCTTTTGTTTTTAAGTTAATCAGGATAAAAAAATCTATGGCGTGAGCTCAAGTCGAAAAATACCGACCAAGCGGCCCCCACCAAATTTGGGATGTTTAAAGTTAACATTTGCGGATAGAGGGTGGGCATTTGGTCAGCACAACGAACTTCTCCAGCCGTTTTAATCTCAGTTTTCTATACCAGATAAAATTTTGGAAAGTGCCAAGGATCGAAAACCCGGGGCATCTGGGTTTGTAGCCAGGGGCTCTGATTACTAGACCACAGTGTTTTAATCAGAATAGATAAATGATACTAAATTACGTTTAAAATTTTATACCCAAAAAAAGATCTATTCTAACTTTAAAAAAAAATGTTCTGATTGGTTGAAATAGTTTATTTTCCGTTTTTAGAGCTACTTTTATTACTAGCACCGCGTTTTTACTACCCATTCGGGTTTACGCACTTACGCTAATGTGTAATGGTGGGTTGATAGTGAGATGGGAATGCCAGGCCTCCACCGTGGTTCGGATTCCACGTTTAAATGTAGGTCCTTCATTTCATCCCCCAAAATTCACTCTACCATTACACATTAGCGTAAGTGGTATAACCCGAACGGGTAGTAAGACGCGGTGTAATAAAAATAATAGTGAGATGAAATGGGGGACCTCATTTTACGTGGAATCCGAACCAGTGGAGGCCGGGCATTCCCCACATTAGAGCTACTTGAGTTGTTCAAGTAACTGCCCACACCGCAAGACACGTGCACAAACGGGAAAGGGGATTGGCACGTAATATAGTGGGGGTTTTTTGTCACCGCATCTTACTAACCGCTGTGAGTTTTGCAACTTTTCGTACTAATTTAACTTATGTATTAGGGATGAGGAAGGTTGAATTTAACCGGAAATGGATCCGCCGGGGATGTGGGGGATAGGATTTTTTTTTTAAAAAAAAAAAAAAAAACCCCTTTAAATTAAAACTCGACCGGGATTCTAACCCAAATATCCCAGTCATTGCAGCCCAATTAATGCGATAGTGACGCCTTAAAATATATTTTAAATTTTATGATCAAAAAATTAAAAAAATATAAGACAATTATTATAAATTTAGCTACTGAACTTTTTAACAAAATCTTATTATTATTATTATTTTATTAGCACCAGTCTTACTACCCGTTCGGGTTATACGCACTTACGCTAATGTGTAATGGTAGGGTGTTTGTGAGATGAATGAAGGACCTACAGTTTAACGTGGAATCCAAACCCACGGTGGAGACCTGGCATTCCTCACATTAAACAAGATGTCTTGTCAGAGGTGAAGGAAGGGTTTGGAAATCAGATAAATCTTTGCCGGGACCGAGGATTGACCCCGGCCCCCAGCACAGAAGTCTGACACCTTCCCCCTAGACCACCAGGTCACCTTTAACACAATCTTAATAACCGTTTTTTTAATTATATTAATCTCACCTTAAAAACCTATGGTGTGTCTTGACAATTTTAGCACCTTATTCAATGTGCCGTGAGTTAAAAAAAGGTTGTAAATCGCTGCAAACCAATCTATCACCGAGCGGGTTTAAATATGCCCGATCCTATTCTTAATCCCATATCGTGACGCGTAAGTTAACCATCAACAAAATTTAAATATTATTATTATAAAGTACAAACACTGTTTGGGACCAAAAGCCTCACGAGGCAGATAAGATTTACCAGATACGTTTGCGTTTTCTTCAACCCTCTAACCAATCCGAGGTTTTTTCTTTTAGCACTGGATCACATTAATAATGAGCTTCGTAATTAATCGTTGTCCCACTTGGTTTCATCCCACGTTAGGATGTTTAAAGACAATTTACAAAGATTGGGAATGGAACAAACAAAATGTAGAGAAAGGGGTGCAAAACACATTCAGGGCCCCACCTTACACAAAAAGAATATCCGTTATTTCTTATGAGAATGGCAGTTTTGAGACTTCGAAAATATTAAAACCATCACCTATTAAATGTTTTCGTTGTGAACCAATAAAAGGGACTATTTTGTTTCAGGATTTTCTAGCGGGCTCCGCTAGACAATTTTACCACCAGCTTCAAATCCCAGTGGTGGGGGTAGGTGGGGGTTCTGAAATACCTGACTCACCTTTCTACGCATACCTCCTTCTTGTGGCGTGACAATAATAAAAAATTAACCCAAACCCCCTTATTAAATAAGGAATGATTTCTTGTCGTTCGCAACGCGTCTCAGAGTTTATAGATCAGCCCCAATTTATGGTATTGCCCACAGTACGGGGCCAAAACCTAATTAGAAATAGAATGTTTGGTGAAAGGTCAAATTTGAAACAATACAATCAAAAACAAGGGTATTTTCTTTGTTTGTGTCCATCAGCCCCAAACTCCCGATGCACCAGAACCCGCAAGCAGGCCCACTCACTCACTTCCCTTGCGTAGAAACTGGGCCCTTGAACTAACGTCACCCCCTACAAACCTTTGTTCCCATGGAACCATTGCTAATGATTCAACAATTACTCGGCCAAAAACAGTGTACTGGTATGGAACGCGTTTTTTGGCCTGATTAAAACAAAGATACTTCTTGTTGAGGAATTAATCAAAATGAGCGTTGATTGTTATTAGCTTTGTACATTTATAGACATATTTACACGTAAATATGCAGAGATCCGCTTCAGTGGCCGAATGGTCTAAGGCGTCAATATTGTTAAGACTGTCTGCTGATGACAGGGATATCGGGTTTGAATTCGGTTGGGTCTACAGAGGGTGATTTTCCTAATTGTTTCCCCTTCACCTTTTACGCAACTGCTGTTATATTAACTTTAAATGATTCCTTTTCATCCTACCATATTAGAGTTTGTAAACATATATTTGTGTCCTGACTGATGGTATGAAGCGGTGTTAAAAAAATTATTTGGTAAATTAAATAATTCTCAAAACCAGGCGAAGTATGGTTGGAGTGTCTGAAACTTGTTATATAATGCCTATAAATTCTCTAGAAAGTCATATTTAAGAATATATTGCCCCAGAGAGCTCTGACCGACTTTAAAAGTTTATTTTTTACAATTAATGAAGTGGAAAAAGTTAATGTAGGGGATAGGTTTTATAAACGGCTACGGAAAACTAAACTAATAGTACAAAATTATTATTTTTATATGTTTTGGGTTCAATGAAACTAACTTACTATTGTCTTTAAGTTCTCCAAAGCTGCGATATAATTTTCAGAAAGTAATAAAAATGGGGAAATGATTGAAGAGTTCGGACCTAGTTTAAACCACTATTTAAATCATTTGGTACGACACAAATCGTACATATATGGAACCAACATTTCAAAAATTAGTTACCCGTAAATACTCATAAAAGAATTTTCTACAAAAATTAGATTAAGATGTTTATTTAAATTTAAGTAAAACAATTACCCGTATATTCATTTTTCACCAAAAATTTAAAGCTACTTTCGAAAAATTTCGACCTTTAGAACCCAGTCGTTAGTAAACTACCTCAATTTTTAGGTTAAATGATTTCAATCACGATTTCATCTCAATGACCATTTAACATCTTAATATGAAGTTTCAAGAAAATCCATTAATAAGTTTTGGCTGCAGCCCGGGGAAAGATAGGTCGAGATTATAAAACCTAATGTTTTGAATTCACAGGCACATAAAGTCCATCTTAATCATTAGGCCCAAGTTGTTTACGATCATATTTTTTTTACGCGTAAATTTAATATTTTTGAGAGAGAAATCCTTTATATTTTTTTGTTGTCAAATCCCTTTTTCTCAACTAAAACAAAGCCTAAAGCGCACGAATAAGGTATCAGTGGAGAGGATTTTTTTTACAGGGCTTTTGACATTGAATACATAGTTTACCTTAAAACACATTGTTTAAATTTAAGTTAAAAGAAAATCTAACAAAAATTTTTGTCTCAACTACCCAAATAAACTCTCTTTTTTTTTGTGTATACACTTCGCCTGAGTATTTAATTTCAACGACCCAATAAGACTTCAATCTTTTTTTTGGGGGGTGGGGTGGTAGGGGTGAGAAGGGTTTAATGTGTGAAAGTTTGTCAAAGGGGTTTCTGGTAAATAACTAATGCTTTCTCTAGAAGTGATTGTAAATTTTATTTTTTACGTATATGTACTAATTACACTAATGTGTTAGGGATGAGGAAAGTTGAATTTAGAGAAAGCGTACCCCAATTTGCATGGAGGGATGGTGGTGGGAAAAAAAAAAATAAAGAGGGAAAAACCCCCCTCATTACACACACCTGGGATTCGAACCTCGATCTCCACGTCATCGGTAGTCTATTATTTTACGAAAGTGACGCATTAGACCATGCAGAAATGAAGCAGATGATTGTATATATATTTTAAACGATTTTAATGGAATTATTTGAGAATCTGTCTTAAAAAACAGCGGGGGAAATTCATAATATATGCTACGTTTCCTTGATTTATAGTTTTTGTCTGATATGTGCAGTGCAGATTGTTTTTATCACCCGTTTAAAAAAATTATATGTGAAATTCTAAGGGTATTGAGCTAAACAAGGCGTCAAATGTTGAATTTTTGTTTTAGCTTTGAATCTATAAATGTCATAACATGAAATGTGATACACATAATATTTGG